>JAQGAV010001184.1:0-22849 GCA_034691345.1 Phasmarhabditis papillosa | reverse complement strand
ATTTTGAATAACTTTTAACCTGATTCAGAAAACATAAAAAACAAGGAAACAAATTTTTGGGTGTACCGTGCCTTTAAGGAACCGGGCTTGAGTTGTCAGCCAAAACATATATATCGGTAGGCAAAAATAAGCTAAGATCCCGGAAATTTTAGGATTGTATTGTGGTTTTGATGACATTTGTGTAGGTTTTTACACTCATTCGTACAAACTAATCTGGATACAACATTTCGGTTTATAACAAAATGTAGTTTCTCTCGGTAAAAATGTGGATAACCTTCTTGGAATTGTCTTGAATACAAAATGTGTTCGAGAAAATGAAGCTAAGGAGCTGAAGCACAATCTTTTAAACTTGTGCTATTTCGATTCTAATGAGCTGTCGCCCAGAATAGTCAACGACAGCTCAAAAAAAGAAGATATTCTCATGCGAATTGTTCCACCCAAGGATGAGTTATCGTGGAAAAAGCTATTTTGGATGATAGAGGGGTGTGGTGGCCCAGTGGTTAGAAGCTTCGCCTCAAAAGCTAGAGGTGGATGGTTCGAATCCCCCCAAAGAAAGAATTCTTGCAAAATTGTTCTGATTCGCGGCCTCCACTCCCTGGGTGCAGTGCCTCGTGTTTCGTAAAATGACTAAGCAAACTTATTTTAACTTTAACTTGGAAGGCTTTGTAGACGGAGTTACGATTCAATTTAGTTTTATGAAGTGTTTTTAAACGAAACTGTATTTTCTTTTTTTACAGTTTTCCCCACATTGTTTTCTGTTCAGAAATCAACTGGGGCTGTCAGTCAAAACATGCATATTGGTAACTGAAAATAAGTTACGGTACCGGAAATTTCAGAATTGTATTGTTGTTTTTGACAAGGCTGGGAATTTCGTTTGCCGGCCAGGGCCGAAAATTAGGGAAACGGGCCTGCCTTTTCCCAGCCGATGTGTAGGTTTTACGGTTCTTCTCGAAATCGGAAATCGGAGAGCCCACTCTGACGAAAACATTTCGGGTTAAAACAGCAGAAATGCTGTTCACGTTTTCGAATTAGTTCCAAAATGTGCCCGTAGAGCACTCAAAGTTCGGCCCCGGCCCGGGCTCGGCCAACCTCGGGCCGGGATGGACTAAACCAATTTTTTGTTTTCAACTTTTTAAAATAGTGGCAAAATATGTCTGGCTGAGAAGGGACATAAAGCCTAATCTTATCATTTTGCAGCATTTCAGTTTATTAAACAGACCGGAATCCAATCTCATTAGTCTGTTCATCACAGCTCGCCGAACCTCATGAAAACGGGACATAGTAAATTCAAATAGTGAAATCTTGATGCTCATACCCTGGCCTATTTTGATAAGCATGTTAATTTATATATCATTGGAAAGGTCATAGCTCAATCTATGCAACTGAGGATTCTCGAGGGATTCGGTTAAAACTTTCCAGAGAAACATGAACTTTAGTTTTAAAATAAGATCTCAGTCCTTTAACTCCACTGTCTCCGTTGGCGAGCCGTGTTATAAATTTTTCTGGAATATGAAAGATGACGTTCCTAGTACATTTAGCTTATTTTACCGGTACGTCATAACTTTATCCCATTCATTTGTTCTTGGATTTCTCAGTTCCTAGTAAAGACACGAGGTTTTGTCAAATTTATTTCTAAAGGTGAGACATTGAATAGCTCAATTTATATTATATAAACTTTTACAATGTAAGTTTTATAAGTTCAGAAGATCAATAACATAAATATATGCATTTATAAATGTGGATATTCTCTAGTTTTGTTACTAACGAGTTCAACAATAGAATATAATAGAATATTTATTGTTTGAACGCTAGATCATTTGTTTCACTTTCGTTGATAGTTCACTTTCTTGATCGTAGTGTTCTGGATGAACTTGAGCCGTTGTTTCAGCCATAACAGACCTCCAATTGAAAAACAAATATCTGAATTATTCGAAATAAACCCTCACAGATTTTCCAATTTTCGGTCAAAATGTGCGTCGAATCTGGAATATATTTCAGGCGTTTTTGAAAAGTCTATTTTTCTCACAAATTCTTATAGATTCTCAGACCTATAGAACAATCATTTAAGTTGTAGATGATCCGACGGTGCATCGGTCCGTTGATAGCAGATCGGGTTCGCTATTTTTAGTTCTGCTGAACATTCTATTTTTCCTCTTTTTTCTGCTTCGTTTCTCTTCATTCTATTAATTGTTTCGAAGTTAGTGAAACGTAGTGTCAAAAAATAACTGAATTGAAGTTAAAGAAAATAGGCGTTTGTATTGTGACTATTGTAGTCAACTACTTGGAAAATGATATATTTTGGGAAGACTGGTCTGCGTTATTTTTAAAAGTAAAAGTTTCATATAAGAATGAAACTGAATTCCTTTCATATCCGCTAGATATCTACAGATACCGCTGGATACCTGCGGCCTCCCAATGGATACCTGCAAATACCGGCAGGCGTTACCGGTATCAGCTGGTAAAATTGCAGGTCTCCGGACGACCAGTGATATATCATTCATGGATATTGTTGGTATTGCTTGCTTGATATTGCTTCTTTCATTTTTCGCAAATTTAACTTATTTCCTGAAACATTTCTTTTTAGTCAAATGTATGCTGATTTTTGTGAGCAGAATATAACGCTGGACACAGACAGGCGTCTTTATATAGTAACAATGCACTTCTTCTCTCTGACAAGCCTTATTATAAATATATATGTGGCATATATTATTTACTATTTTTCTCGAGTGGAAATGAAACGTTACAAGTCGTATCTATTCTATTTTCATTTGTGGTGCAGCATAACTGACCTCATGATAACTACGCTGAATGTGAGTTATTACAATGCATTATGATACAATTAGAGAGCATATAATAATATACAGTCTGTAAAAAGAACGAGGTTTCCAGCGCGGTATCACAAGCGGGGCGATTTGTTATAAAAATGAATGTACTTTTAGAGGAAACGCACCACGTCGACCTTGTTTTCATTCATTTTTTATAACACAGCGCTCGTGTTACAGCGCTGGAAACCTCGTTCTTTTTACAGACTGTATATGAAAATCAAGCAATGGTGAAATGTGTATTATTGAGGAACTGAGAAAAAAAAAACTAACCGAACGTTTTGAACATTCTCAAGATAATAGAAAAACTGCCGAAAGGTCTGGAGAAATTGGTGTGAAATGGATGACTCTAGCACGAAACAATCCAAAGAAATGGAAGAAATTAGCTAATTCAGCGTGATCTCCCTATAATCTCACGATTCTGAATCAAATTTGATTGATTTGATTGATAGTACTCCAAATATAAATACTCTATAGATAAACTATTCTCATATACTGTTCCTATCTAAGATTAACAGAAAGTTTAATTTATGACTAACCATAAGAAGAACTAATATATGGCTTTTGTCACACTTTAAAACTGCCGTCTGTTAAATTGAAAAAAGAAGAACCCCTTGCCTATTCAAGTACCGCCCTACAATGAGATGTAGAGTGTTCTTGGGTGGTCCCTTGAATCTATACATTTGTGGGTGGTCTGTGCTTACCATGTTTGTCTGTTGTAGGTCCTTGCACGCTCTATCCGTATCTGTCAACATCTTTCGCAGATATATATTATTTTCTTCGGTTTTCTCCAGCCTATATGAGATATATTTAATAACTATAATAATAATAATAATAATAATAATACTAACCTTCTAATGATTTCCATCTTTTCTTCAACTATCTGTCGTCCTTGTTTCTGCAGTGAATTATTCTTACGCAACAGTTCCTCGTTCTGTCGAATCAGCTTTTCTATATTGTTTTGTAACTGCAAATAAAATAGTTAGAACATTATTAGAAACTATATATATATGGTTAATCTGAATAACAAAACTATCTGATCTGATTGTAAATGTTATTCGTTATGAAACGGTCGCTGTGTCACATAGAAGTTACAAAAATGTTATGTTCGTTATTCTAACAACGGAATCTCTAATAATTTTCGGTTAACTAAGTTGGCAAGTTTAGGTTCTCCGCCTCAGTCGTTAAATATGGAAGGTTTATATAAGCTTACGTTCTCTACGTCATAGGAATAACTGTCCACATCTTTCTGTAGAGTTTTAATTTCTTCTTTTTGTTTTATGGACATGTCTCGTAGTTCGAGCATCATTTTTACATCCTCTTCTCGAACTAAATTATTAGTTATTTATAAAGTTATAACATATATGTTTATATATATAATCTGCCTGTTATATGAAATTAGTGGAAGATCGACCGGATATCTGACTATGAGAAAACTTCACCAAGATCTCCAAGTAGGTTTGTATACTTTATTATCTTTGTATTGCTACTATAGTCTGACACGGCTCGCCGCGCCCTAACGCAACGATGCAGAGAAAAAGCGGAGAGCGACAACTTGGTGAACGATTCCTGGATTTATATAACATTCAACTTATGTTTATTTTAGTACCATTCCATAGCCCTCAGTATGATCTAGGGAAATGAATTTTTTGGGAAAAATTGTTTCAGTCGTTTCATAGAAAAATTACCTTTAAGTTTTAAAAACGGGCACAGTCCTTTGACCCCACTGCGGCCGTTGGCGACCCGTGCTGTTTCGAGAGCAAGGGTGGCAACCGACCGTTCGCGACCGGTCGCGCCGGTCGGCAAAACTCCCAACCCGGCCGGAGTACCGGTCGGATTTTACCCAGCCTTGTTCGAGAATAAAAATGGAGTGTTAAAAAAGAATCTCATTGAAAATGGCTCTGAAAGTATTCGAAAACCGAAAATATACCCAAAAGTTCCTTAAAATACGCAAGTAACACTCCATTATTCATCTTGAATCACACTATAGGCATCATTATATCTTATATATTCTTTTTATTCCTTTATATATCTTAATAAATACCCGTTTGACTTGTTTGCATCATTTCTGGTATTGGCATAGAGCTGAATGTAGAACTGAGATTCTTATTCTCCGTTGTGAGAGACTTTACAGATTCCTGGAGATCATGAATATCTTTGCGGTAGGTCTCCTCAATTTGCTCAATTTCCTAAAACAAGCAATAATTATACTAGAGATTGTTTGTCTGATAGTTAAATCCCCATTTATCGAATAGTTGCGCTTTGTGACAAAAGGGAATTTTCTTGCTAGGACTCATAAGCTAAATAAGTTTTGACCAAATAAGACCACCCAAGTGTATAAACTTGTATTTGTATTATTTAAATTAATTACAAACCTCCTCAAACTTTCTATTTTCTAATTTCTTAGCCTGTTTTTCTTGCTCTAATCGTTTAACGGCTTTCTGAAGTGCAATAACTTCTTCATTCTCTCTTTCATTGTTATTAGCCAAGGCTTCTAAAGTCTCGAGGGCGGAAATAACCTAAAAAACATTTAATAAATAAGATTGACCTACTCATTTAATTGTCTTGCAACCCAATTTGATTTGAAACACATTATAGGAGTGTGAAACCGGCAACATGAAATACTGCGAGTGTGCTTTTGGTATTCAGTGTTCGAGTTACAAAGATACTGTAGCGCCATTTGAGCAGAAAAATAAAACGTTCGTGTACCCGCTTCCTCTGGCAGGGTTACTGTGGTGAGAGTGAATCCAGTTTTCATCTTGAAGATAAGTTTTTTCGCATAAGAAATATTTTAAAATAACTTAATATATCATTGCTGTATCGTTAATTATAGTGGCTACAGTAACCCCATTTTCGCTGCAAGACCACTTCCCACTCATCCATCAATATCTTTTATTAATATAGTGATTCATAGACTATTTGAACAGTAAATGGTGTTCAAATGATGATTATACCCTATTACTCATATTTTTGCCATTATTTTCCGAAATTTAGGAAATAATCCCCAATTTATCCATTTACTTTACAAAGTACATATATGGTCTGCTGGAAACGGAATAGCCATAATTGTTTAACCCCCCCCCCCTCCCCCCCACGAAGTTATTTTAAATGAATAATAATAAAGTTGCGAATAATAATAACAATGACATTACGATAGTAAAAAAATATAAAATGAATTTCTAACCTTAGGCATAATAGTACGAATACATTCATTTCCGTGTTCATCGATGATTCGTTCAAAATCTTTGCCTATCGAAGCAGCCAGATCATACACATCGACCACCTGGAGAGAAAATAATTATTAATGTATATATATTAAACATTTAAATATCATCAGCCCCCTTTCCTCATTTAGTCGAGATGCTTTTCATTTTAGCCAAAAGGGCCATTTCTTAGCACGGTGGTCATTTTTTAAGGCCAACCCAATTAGAGCGCCGAATGGACGGGTGGCCGAATGGGTTCAGCGCCAAAAAAGACCTCCCACGACGTTAGCTGTTCGCAGAATAGTGCTTATGTTGATTAATCAATGAATTCCATGTAAGATGTCTTCCAGCGTTTAGGATGAAAAAGGCCTTGTTTGTGGGTTTAAAGGGCTTAGTTACATATACAAGCGAATACCACAGCAATAAATAATGAGAAGAGAATAATAGAATAAACATCATGTTTTATACTTATTTGGCTTATTTGTAAAGTCATCTGTACAACTTCCTACTGTTAAATATCAGACGGGTCGCCGCGCCCTAATGCAACGGGACAGAGCAATTTCAAATGATAAAATCTTGCGTCTCAATTCTTGGATTATCTTATTAGGGAATTTACGTTTATTTATATGTCATTAGAAAGGCCATATCTCAATCTGTGCGCTTCAGTTTTTACGAATGATTTGGTTAAAGAGTTCTAGAGAAAATTGAAGTTTAAATTTAAAATGTGACCACAGTCCTTCAATCCAATTGTCTCCGTTGGCGAGCCTTGATCACTGTTTCCCGAAGACTGGATAAATGCTAATAAATAAATACTTTTCTTATTTTATAACTTATCCCTTTAAACTACTCAAATAACTTTAAAAGTGAAAAAGTGAAACAATTAATAGAATCACTTTGCATTTATATGTTCAACTTTAAAATTAACCTTTTTATGCCGATATGATTTAAACATATTTTGCAAAATGCAAGCTTCTATAAATATCTAAACTGGTGGGACTATGATAAATATTCTTACGAAAATAGGTGTATTACGGGAGAAAGTAGAATGATGTTTTTTAAACAATAATATAGTGAAATATAAAACAGACTATTTGTTAAAAACAACTTTTGTTATTCACAATATGACAAATAGCCTCCAGAAAATTGCTAACAAATTTAGAAATCGGGGGGACAACCGTTTAAAATAATTAAATTAATTAATTAAACATATTTTAACAGTAAAGTCATATGGATTTGAATATCTTCCGTTTTTTTACCCTCCAACGAAAAACTCAAGTTCGTTTTTGTATAATGAATTAGAGTTAAAATATAAATAAAGTTGAGAAACTAACCGTTATGTGTCTACTGGGACTTTGTGGAGACGGCCCTCTTATGGTCGAGGCTACTGCCGAACTCATAGCTGACTGTTTTCTTAGTCTAACAGAATTATCTAGATAACCACAGTCGGGTTCTGAATCTGCAATATATTCATCGTAGTAGCGAACTAATGGTAGAGTGGTGAGCATTTACAATAATGGGTGGTCTGTAGAGACCTCCGCAGAGAATACGAGGAATACAGTTAACGTAGATGGAGGTCCGATCACACGGCAACGCTTACAACAGTGTTATATGTGATGATGAGACACAGAAATCAATAACGGCAGTCAAGTACGCAAATTAGCGTCGATTGAGAAAAAGTAGCGGCGGAATAAAATTAATTGTAGTTAGAGGAGCGATGTTATTGTATTCTTCTTGGGAAGTATTAAAACACCGCGGTATTGAGACGACACGGGAAGTCAATTTGCGTATTTTGTTGCCTTCGCTAGGGGTGAAAATAGATTCTGGAAGTCGCGCCTTTTCGGCGACAAAAACGACAAGAATCAACAAAATGGGCGGGTCCTGCCGCGCCTGATTGTGCTGGAATCGACCACCCTGTGCGCTGACTCACTTCGGGTCCCGCCAAGAGTTAAAAGAGTACAGTTGTAGTAGGAAAAATAACCAGTTGGTAGTTAGTCTAGGCTGGCGGTGTTAGAAATTAGCAACGTCTTAGCTGCAAAGTAGCGTAATGCTTTAACTAACAGGGTGGTAACTGCCAGTTTTCTTAGGGGCGGTCGAAGATACGAATTTCGCTGTCTAGAGTTGTGGTGGTTGGCTGTGTTCTTCGGAAGAGGATACAATTTAATAAGAGTGTAGCCAGAAGGGGACCACCCCGACGAAAATATGGGGTCTAATAGGTAGGGAGGTCTTTTCTGCCTCACAGGGAGAGAATAAAAATGAATGCGCTGGAGACGAGTTTTTGAAGGACTTACTTGGAAGGTAATTTCCTTTTATTTTTTATGGCCGATAGCTAATTCATAAGTATACGGTTAAAAATAAACAGGGAAGAATTTTATTTAAACATAAAAGTTGTGGGATGTATATTGGGTAATCACGCAACTAGTAAGAAGAGGACAACCATACCGAGTATAAGACTCGCCTTAGTGAATAAATGCAGCTGTAGGTGATAAATATAACTAATATAGTTTAATTAAAAAGTAAACAGTCTGTTTTAAAAAGTTTAAAGGACTGATTTGCGACAGCTTTACTATTAGTGTTTGTTGTAAACTCAACTTTCCTCAATATTCTTCAACAATAACACGGCTCGCCAACGGAGACGGTGAGGTTAAAGGACTGGTGTCTTATTTTAATATTAAAGTTCATTTTTCTCTGGAAAGCTTTAACCGAATCATTCGAAAAAAAAACTCAGTTGCACAGAATACGCTATGGCATTTCCAATTATATATAAATTATTATAAATTGCTTAACAAAATAAGCCAGGCTATGAGCATTAAGATTTCGCCATTTTAATTTGCTCTGTCCGGTTTCCTCAGGGAGCGGCGAGCCGTGATAAAACGTGCTAAACATTCTCAAACAGTTAAAAAGTTTAATTAATCTAATAAGAACATTGGATCCGATATTATATTTAGCTACAAAAGCTAATTTAAATTAGTCGGCGTAATTGCCATTATTGAATCGGTTTGCTGGGAAAAAAACGTTGTACCGCAGACTAGTAAATGAAACAGAGTTCTTGAGTTGGACTATACTAAAGTCGCTAACGCAGTAACAAATTCACTGAAAGCACACATGAAAAATGAGATTTGATCGTGTGGGGTCCGTGTGTTGATGAAATTGACAACTTCTGCCTCTCCTGAGGATAACGAAGTGGGTGGTCGAAGAGCTCTCCAAAAACCAAAAGACAATGCCGAATGAATTCATTTTACAGCGCACAAACAAGAATCATCAACCCGGACAAATAAATTAAAATAATTAAAAAGTGAATGCGAGTTGTGGTTTTCTGCGAATTTATAACATAAGCAAGTAGATTATAAAATATAAATAATAATCATATTAATAAAGCTAATAATAATAATAATAATAATAATAGTTAATAATGCATTCTAAACTTTTCATTTGTCCAATGTCAGGGGTTTTCGGTTATTGATTGGTTACGTGCATCAGCTGGAGAGAAAATGCGGTAACGCACCGCATGAAAATTACTGGACAAAGGTTTTTTAATATTTAATAATTAATTTATATTTATGTAATATATTCATCAAGTATTATTATTATAGCCTATAGGGATATTAGTAACTATAAATTCAGTCACACTGTATTTTGTTCAACTGTAAGTTAAAAAGAATTAAATTAAGTTAGTTAGTTGTTTTAAAATAATCCGGGTGGTCAATTTGGTTTGTAGGTTTCTTATCAGAAAAGTGTTATAATGGCTTAAAATAAGTGTGCAACCACTTTGTCCCTTTTCTTTGGATATCTTTTTATCGACAACAATTGTTTACAACCAATCATGCCGCCCTACACTTTTTCACAGAACATAAATTTGCTACTTTTTCTTACGTTTGATTAATATTTAACAGCATTTAATAAATATATTTAACATACAAGTAGCATAATAACTAAATTTACTAACAAAAGTACTCGACTCTAAATAAATGATGTGGTTTTACATTTAAAAAAAACTATTATTTAAACGGGAGGTCCAGAGAGACATCGGCCTCGAAGCGCCTATGTAAACAACGGAATCCAAGTGGAGGAATAACGCGCTCAAATGAGAATGAGAGAAATGAATTAAACTTGTACCACACGAGCAGGTTAACAGGTAGGTTTAGTTATCTTATCAGGGAGGTATCTGCATACAGTTTGTTTGTTTAATTCAAACTGATTATATAGACACAATATTAAGATATTATTATAGTAATATAGTATATTTATTACTAAGATCACATTATATAATATAGATAATTAAAGATTAATTGCGGCTGGTTACGATTATTATAGACTTAATATGATAAGTAATGTATAGATAGGCCGACATACAATAGTTAACCTACTGTTTTGTATTTTATAAATGAAAATGTTCATTTTTATCTGCAAACGTTATAACAATTCACTTTCTTATAAAATATAGAAATTAGAATCAAAATAGCCAGTTTTGAGGGAAATTTTGTGGAATTTAGTTGAAAATGCGGCCGACGGAATTCCCAGGAGAGAAAATTCGAAAATATGCTGACATGCAGCATTGACTTATGACGGTAATAGGCAAAATTAGACTGCTAAAATTAAGAATAAGACTTTTAAAAGTAGTTGTGGAAGAATAATTCTAACAGAGGCTAAACTACCATCATGTTTTATAATAGAAGATTGTTATTAAGGTGCTACTAAGAGTATATGCATATTAATTTAATAAGACAGTTTCTGTAACATCTCTATATTTACAAAAAAAAAACGAAATTTATTCACTGTTTTTTGCGACTTTCCTGGACGGAAAGCATGAGATACTAATTATAAACAGATGTTAGGAAAGAGGGTTCATCCAATGTTTAACTTTTGATTTTCCATTAGTTTATTCCTAAAAAACTTCTGCAACATAAATAAACACGGCGATATTATAAATAAAAGACTGGAGGGTCCCGGCGGTAATTTATATGCAAAATAGAGAAATAAATTGAAATGTAAATTAGTAAAAGGAGCCGATGACGTTATTTGCAGCACGCAACTAGGTGAAATGCAGGCTGAGAGCAAAGAGCTCAACACCATCTAGAATGGACCCGCCTGTAGTGGATTCGAAATTACCACCCATTTAAGTAATCCTTGGAAAAATGTTTGTGTTATTGTTGTTATTAAACTTGAGTCATTATTATTCTCTTTTTTTGCATTGTGAACTGTTGTATAATAAAATATATGAGAAGTTTGTCTACAGAAAACAGATAACTAAATAACTTAACAATATCTGTCTGTCTTATATACTAAGTAGCTTATGTTCAATATCATGATGCTTACTCTTCTTTTTCCTATGCTCTAATGAACTAAACGCGCCCTAATAAAACCCTCCAATTCGCCGCTCCATTTGGAATAAATAGTGCACATTTAGGGCACCAAAAGACGTTTAACTAATGCACTAAAGATGTTTTTCATACCAAAACCTTAAGGAGTACGTTTTTATACCACGTTAACTCTGAGTGCGAAAAAGAAATACATCTTTTTATTAGTTAGATACAACAACCTAAGTAGTCAAGAAGGCCACCCTAAGAGTTGGGATAAAACTAGTAAACTGATTACTAAAATTCCTTGAAAACAGTTTTTGAACAGACTCCCGCTACTCCGATTCAGGTATATTTAGTTCAGTGTTGCCGTAAACTTTTGTTGAATTGCTGGCAGAATAAGCTCTAACATACTTATCATAACACTAAAGAAAAAGCAATAATTCTACAGTAAACTAACAAAACTATTGTAATATGATATCACTCGTAGGAAGAGAGATCGCGAAATGAATTCCGAAGTGAATAAGATGCTTAAATATTGCGTATAGAACTGGCTAAAAGATAAAAGAATAGACATTCGGTAATATAGAGAACATCTTTGGTCTAATAAGTTCAGAGATTCATAAAAAGTTCATTAGAAATCCTACATTTACAGATTTAGATTGATAGAGAATCTAGAAAATGTACACACATATATAGTCTTAAACCTAAATACTGAGAGCTAAGCGTATTGTTCGAATAATTTGGAGTAAATTAAGCAACTCATTTCCAAAAAGAAGTGGACCCTATAGCTGAATGAATGATTGGAGAAAAGAAAAACTCTTCATGACGGCAGGCTCAAAACGAAGTCTTAATTAACAACAGGGCGCTAATTGCAGTGAAAGAATAGTAAATTAAGAGCAGCTCTCTAGACTTCTGCCCTAACAGTAAGTCCGGAACACTAACAGATAAAACAGTAGACCACCCAGGCATTCATTACAAAAACTATCGTTTACAAATAAAGGGTTTATGGAAAACTGATGCTCATAAGAATAATTGAATTAGAAATAAAGAAGACCTCCCAATTTGTTATTGGTAAATAAACGCACATGGTAGCCCATTCAGGGGTGAGACAAGACAATTGAAACGAGACAAGTGGGCGATTTTGGCGGGCGGTGTCAATAAACAAAGAGGGTGAGAAATGAGACCACCCATACCGGATAGGGTTCCTCATCAGAGGTCCTTGCTCGGATCTAATGCTTCCACAAGTCATTTTGTAGTTGTTATTGTTTTTCTTCAAGAAGGAATGTTGGCCACAAAATGAACAAATTGTCTAGTTTCATTATGTTCCTCAACTAAATAATATATTACTTTCTTTCACAAAGAAGGGATCAAATAAATTTGACGTGGCATCTATATAAACTATCTATCTCTATATGATTGACCAAAAAGAGTCTGTTATTTGTGTGGCTATGCATACATACATATTAGACTAGAACAACAACACCAAAGTGCATAAAAAACAAATACAGTTGGCTCGTTTCACGAATTCTCGAAATTCACAGCACTTGCATGATGTGATGCTGTAATATTAGTAAACGGCTAGGAAATTGTCAAATAAAGCTGTATTACATAGTAACTATTGTTCATGTTGTAACTACTGCAAAAATACTAGACATGACAAGAACCCAATAAAAATGTAGAAAGTATAATAGAACTAAAACGTATATATATATTTGGTAGTTAGAGACGAGTCTGCAGCTAGAAGCACCGCCATCATTTCCTTTTTAGACTTTAAATCTCTAGTTTTCTTCTCTTCTTACTTACAATCGATTGTAGGTCGTAGCTCGCTGCTGATGCTGCTGCAACTAGCGCAAGCCTCCTAATATTAACTTTATGCTCAGCGCCGCCAACAAACTTAATAATAATATTATATATTTTTGCCATCTATTTAAATAACTAGTAGGATGGTCCGTCGGCAATTTAACGTTTATGATAACTGTTTGGAGGCCAAAGAGTGAAATATGCAACAGTTGCTAGAACAAAGTTTATATGCTATTTATAAAAGTGGGTGGTCGAATTGTTATGTTGTATATCAGTAGTAGTCATAAATGAATGTATATTTTGCTGTCTGTTTTGACAAGACAATTGTGACAGCATATGGCTAATGGCTTTTGAGAGCATTAATACGGCTCAACAAGGCAGTGAATTCTACTATTATAGAAAGACTCATTTAACAATCATATAATCTTACTATAAAAGGGAAAAAGACAACATATCAGTTACCACCCAAAGTAGCATTTCCGTTTTGTTTTCTTCTTTAACCGTGATTTGGGTTTCTATTTTTGAATTAAATGATGACGAACCAGAAAAACGTATTCTCCTTATAATGAAATAGAAAGAAAATGTTGCAGCGATGAAAGCGGCCCAGCATTCAGGCAATGGTAACGTCAAAAGTTCTCGTAATGTTTTTAAGTCCGGTTCGAGGAATATATAAAATGCTAAATAAAAGATTTCAAAATAATATTGACCAATGAGCAGTGCCGTTCTATTTTGCGCACTGACAGACTGTCGGTCACATAAACCGGAAACTTAGACGGCAGTCCGGCGCGGTGGAGGTGTTCCTGTGAGCAGTTCAATGCAGCTTAGTCGCTCGCCTACACCAGATATATAAAAAGAAACTGACACCCAAACACAGAAGGAAAGCAAGAATACACCGGAATCAGCGCAGAGCAAAAGCTACACGGGAATGATCTCGAACCTATGTAGCAGTAATGACAGAGCACAACGCAACTCGTCCCCCGTTCATAAATCTTTACTAACTCAATGAGGCAAACTGGACAATTAACATTAGTAGTATAACCATTGAACAATCATATAATCAACAAAAACAACAACAAATAACAAATAAAAATGCAAAACTAAGCGTTGTGCTCATCAGAGAAGAAGTGCACCTTCTTAGCAGCCGCAGCCTCCTTCAGCGCTCTTCGTTTTCTTTGCTTCTTTTCTTTATCCTTCTCCATTTTATCAATCTGCAATATAACATCTATTGGACGATAATCATAATGTAAAGAAAAGAAAAATAGGCCTGGAACAAATCCCAAGCAAGAACACGTTAAGCGAACATAAGGTATATGCATATACATTGATTATTCACTACAACACGAGAAAAACTGAAACTACTAAAATAGAACAAGCGAACTATCTTTTCCCGTTAAAATAAGCAAAAAAAAATTAGTTGAGAAAAAACTATACCTTTCGTTTGTGGTACTCCTCCATATTCTGGTGCGTTACATTTTTGAAATAGCTTTCAATGGCATCTTTGCACTCAGATACTAAGGGCAGTAAGTCTGACGGTAGGGGGATCTCTTGGATAGAATGTGATTCAACATTATAGCGGATGAAAAAAGACCTAGAATTTGCCACGAATACTCGTATAAAACTATGAACTGATAATACCTGCTGACGCAAACAACATTGTTACCCGATACGGTTAAATCCAATATTGGCGATGAAGTACTTAGAACTTTCTGAACAAGTAATTGTGATCCAGCTGATTGCAGAATATGAATATCACTTGAACCTTCAACAACAGCCAAGACATTCTATAAACAGTATGTTTATATTAATTAAGAAATAATTACTTACACTATTAACAGCTATTATTTTTCTCAGAGGTAGCGTCTCATGAAGTCGCTCCGAGGCGGCAATTTGTTGACCACCTTCAACATCCCATTCAATCACGCGACAGTCACCACCTTAAATTAATAAATAAGTCAGACGAGCAATTTATTTCACCAGAAGTGAACACCCTAGTTCCGGAGGAAGCAACTGATTTCACATAATCATTATGACCAAGGCAGAACGATTGAATAACGTATGCCTAAATGTATAGTAGAGATAAAATAGTATACAACAACAATACCAGAGGATAACGCGAAACACGCAATTTCTCATCGCGATCTGCAACTAGGAGATATTTGCCATCGTTGGAGACTGCAACATCGAGTACCATCGAGATAGCACCAGTCAATGGTTCACCTTCATGAGCAATTACTTCTCCTAAAGAACATAATATACGATTTACAGGGGGAAATAAACACCACTAATATCCTTATATCCAACTTTTTCAGGTGCGGCAACTGAATACCGGCAAACATGCCCTGCTCGATCACCAACTATCACATGGCTACCAATCTATAAATTATTTTATAACTACAGAAAATAAAAAAAACAGAAAAAGTAAACAGAAAATCACTATTACCTTGTCAAAAGAAATTGATGTTGGGGCCTTGGGAATTCTGAAAGCTCGTTTGAGAGCAAGAGTAGCCACTTCTAAAATCACAACAGTTTTAGATGAAGTTCCAAAGGCAATAAGGTCATTTGAAGGTGACACGCAACTACAATAAATCTAAAAGAAAACAACCAATATTTATGAACATATAGATTCACTAACCGTTACACTACTGGGATCTTGCTGAGTTACTTTTTCAATAGTTCCATCTTCACGAGGTTTTGGTATGACTGGCAAGGAAATGGCAGACTCGCTAATATCGACACTCTGAATTAATTGATTAATTGGTTGAAATATTCTATGAATGAAGGAAACTTGCCTTAACCGTAGTACCGTCAATGCTGTTTATTAAGAACACTTTGGCCCCTGACGAAAGAATGGACTGATCGCCAGTGGAAACGACAAAAGCCATTAACTACAAATGAACATATATCTACATGCACAGTATTCAAATTAATAAAAGAAAAATCGACTTCCCCGGTTAATTATTGAAACAAATCGTAACAAAAGCATAATAATATGATAGGGATTGATTCGGCCAATGAAGACGAAATTCTATATTCCGTACACATTATGCACAGTATATATGAGCCCTTGCGGCATGCTCGAGGTAGCTAACTTAATTTTTATTTGAAATTAACGGTCTATAATCAAAAACGAAAAAGCCAAATAAAGTTCAATTTTGATCATGAATAATTTTTTGTGTCGGCGGGCGTTTAGTCAGCCGTCGGTTTGCGTATTTTCTAACAGGTGCAGCTCACGGATTTACATGATCATGTGAAATAACTGCAGCAATCATCTTCCTCATTTAACAAATTCACCTTAAATATTTATAAAAAAATGCCAGTTTATACAAATATGATTAGACTAGAGCCTACTTGTTCAGTAGCATTTACTATAATGTTAATGTTATCCTGGCAAAGAATATAAGTGTATTATAACTATTTACACTTATTTACTTATTTACACTTCTTTAGTTTTGTCTTTTATCACTTTTGCACGCTCTCTGCAGTGTTCTTTTATCACTGCTGCTGCGCAACAATAGTTACAAAATTCAGTTCCGATAAATCATTTTCGTTGAAAGAACGAACCAACAGCTTTTTGACTGGCTATGTTGCCGAAAGGTAGCATCATGGTGCACATGTGGTAGTTTCAGTTTAGTTACAAGTTGTCTATCATTCAATGATCACACCATAAATTCCTTCTACATTCTACTGATATTATACCGTATTTTATAAGGTATTGAAATATTGTTAGAATACCTCCTCATCCAACTGCTTGGACATTTTAAAGTGTAGTACAACAAGGGAGGTTTTGTTTTATCGTTTCGTAACCTAAACGGTATTTCTTGTTTCTCTAATAATAATATATCTATCTAATTACGTATAGTAACTTTTATGTGACGGTACAATAAGCTTCTTTCATGAATTGTTTACTTACCAACTCGTGATCACTGCACGTGTGCTGCTTGCAATTTTTGACGTTACACTAGCCATAGACGAAATCAATTACACTATTTTCCTGCAAATTAAGCACTACTTTTTCCGTATTGTTTATAAAAACGAGCCATCATGAGTTTTATTTTGTTTCACCTCGAAATTAAGTCAATATACCAAGAGATGTTTGGTTACTCCATGTTTTATAGGTTTTTGCCATAAATTACAATTCTGAGTTGATCAGAGGCGCGAGCCTGGACTTTTTACTAGTGTTAATTCTTCATCCTCTGAATATATAAGAATATTATAAAACTATTGACTATTGTTTGGTTACTTTACTATTCCGTTTGCATTTAATCACTTGCTTCAGATGGACGAAGCTGGCCCTTCGAATAGTATAGTACCCACATTCTTTCATCTACCACAAACAATACATAAGACTATATTTGGAAATCTAAGGTAAACAAAATAGAGCAAAACCCCAGGGTAAATTTATCCCATTGGATTTCAATCACCATAAAGTAATGGTTTTGAATTCATTTTGAAGAAATTGTAAATACTTTAATATGGAAGTCTTTCTGCAAACAGTAAAATAATACAAAAACTGTTCATTTTATTATTTAAAAATTCGATGGGATGAAAGGCAGAGCCAGATTTCCGAAAATTTGTTTGTAACATTAAAATTACAGAAACGCGGAACAGATCAGCCTTTGTGAGGCATTTCCTAATGCCTTATTCGATAGAATACATCAAAATGAACAAAGAACTAAGAATGTAGGGAAATGGAAGAACTTTAGATGGTTGGTATTCATTATTATTTGATTATATTATATTGAGGATTCTAATTGTACAAACATATTTTATCAATATATATAGAACAAACAAATCTATGAAATCGGGTCTGTTCTACTAATTCATAACACAATAGCCTGGATTTACCAACAACCTTATTGGACCACCAACTAACATAATACATTTCAAAAACGATACAATATCTAGGTTCCGTCACTTTGCTTTTTCTTCTTCCGATGCCTTTACTCCGCGAAGTGGATCGGCAGTAATATATCATGAAAAGGACAATGCTATGTACGGTTTGCAACTTTAAAAGATCTTCGACAATCTTAAAATATGAAATTACCTGTCTTAAATAACTATAATATTAATACTATTTATAATAATAGTAATATTTCTTTATTATAAACCTTTTCTTAACTATACTGAATAGTCGATTCTTTTATTAGGTTTGGAAGTTATAATTAAAAGAACTTCCAAACCTAATAAAAGAATCGACTAATTCTTATTTAGTTATCTATTTGGTGGTCGTTCTCTACCGAACCACACACGAAGTTATGGGGATCTGTGGGATTCTATGGATAACATTGACAGGATTATTATGCTTAATCAGAACAACCAAAACCACTTTTGGACAGCTAATCCACCGATGTATAGTGCTACGTTTAATGATCTATGGAAACTATCCCTAGTAAGTATTCGTAGTGATTATAGTAAATAAACAAATATTAAACAAATATGAATAATATAGTGCTGGGAAAAGGGCGGCCGGGCCGGCCCTAGTCTATTTCAGACTTTTTTGCGGATATTTTCGGAAAAGTAAGTTTTCAGTGCTATTTTTCGGCATAAACAATAAAGAGTGCACCAATCTTTACCTATTTATGTTTATGAATACTATTATCAAAATATTAACCTAAATCAGTCGATTTTGTCATAAAAATTGTCCCTGCAGTAGACGACTTTTTGAATTTTTGTATTTGAGCACCGGTCCGGGGCCCGTTTATCAAATTTTCGGCCCCGGCCCGGCCCGGTCCGGCCGGCTCGTCAAGTTCCCAGCCCTGAACTAATATATATAATATAAAAAATGAGTGTAATTATTAAAGGCTGATATGAAATGGAGTCGAGTAGTGGTGCCCCGAATGCCGTATCCATCAGCCAGAGATCATGCCACTATAGTTGTTTATAAGGTAGAATAAAAAGAACACCAGAGAAGTTAATGATATTCTAGGACTCGTTGATCTTATATGGCGGTACTGGCCACACACAGACTTCGCGAACATTCGCAGTGCCCAGACATATAAACGAAGTGCATATGTTCAGTACAGAACAGAAGCAATGGGAACAGGTAAATAAAATTATATGAAAATATTGTCTACGGACAAATCTCATGTAGTTTAAAGGTCTATTTATTATAAGGCTAGCGCACAATTATATCGGTTGCTTGTACATTTTCTTTCGATTTCCGCGCTCCTTCGGAATTCTACTGTACACTTCTGCAAACGATTCAACCGTCGACTATAAGAAGTATTACAAAAGTTAGACAAATAAGAGTAATACTTAGAGGGTAATCGGTCTTTTTATATAAAATGCGGCCAGTCAGCTGCCGTATACCACACATCTAGAATACTAGTAATTGTCTCTAAAAAGCTAATTACTTATAGTTTATTCCAATTGTCGATGGTCCAGCTTTGAGTCATCATAGCGCCGTTATAGCAGATGATCTAATGATTTGCTATGGAGGAAAGATCTCACACGAAGAATATAATTGTACTTTTAGGTAACTTTTAGAAGTTTTAAATAGAATAATTATTATATTGTGTATATTTAAGTTATTAACCTATTTTTTTAGGGTTTTAGACGTTCACAGTTCTAGATGGTTTACTCCTAGCATTCCAGGATTACCTGAGTCAGTTTTAAACGTTTGGAATTCTTTTAATTTAGTAAATCGACTTTTTTACAAATATGAATTCCAATTAATGAAATTTCACCCAAGAAGTTTAGTATTTAGAAAGATTTAAACTTTTATTTATAGTTTGAACTTATTTTAAAATACTGAAAATTTAGGCAATGCTCATCTCGTCAAGAGTTTCTAGAGAAAGTTCCAGAAAGTGGATTTCCTTGGTTAGTAATTTAATATTATTTTACTAATGTTATCTCTTAATGTTAATGTTATTTGTAATTTAGTTACGAGATTGGTACGAGCAGTCTGGTTCTGTTGGGTGAGGGACTTATCCTTCTGTGTGGTCAACGGGCCACCCCACCGTTTAATATGGAAGCTGCAATTGTCAAATATGACCATGACAACCCACAAACTAAACCATGGTCAATGCGAATTTTACAGGTAAACTTAGTCTAACAATAAATAAAACTATAAATATTTGAATTCTATTTATTACTGTTAATCTAATCGCAAGTAATTGTCTTATAAATATTTTAATAGGTTTATTAACTTAAGATAGGAGATTTGTTTTAGATGACTGGTACTATTTGGGAGCTGCCTGCGTTACCAAGAGTAGCTGGTGAGAATGGTCAATTACAACAAGAACAACCTCCAGAACCAAGAAGACATCCAAACTCACACTTTCATCAGGTAATTATTATATTTTATCTTTATTAATATGTTTGAGATCATTACTTTTGCTTGATAAATGAATAGAAAAATTCAATAAAACTTTATATTAGTCGAGAAACTAACAATCAATTTTCATTTTTAAAATTAAACCCGGAGCTATGTGATAGTAGCAAAACTGACCTCCTGTCTAGATTTTAAAATAGTAAGCAATTATATAGGATTACTATATATA
Source organism: Phasmarhabditis papillosa (assembly GCA_034691345.1). Taxonomy (NCBI): domain Eukaryota; kingdom Metazoa; phylum Nematoda; class Chromadorea; order Rhabditida; family Rhabditidae; genus Pellioditis; species Pellioditis papillosa. The sequence goes on along the minus strand of JAQGAV010001184.1, from coordinate 2,225 downwards.
TAATAAATATAATATAAATTGCTATATATAATAAATATAATATAAATAGCTTTAGATAGTATCGTTTCGAGATAAGCGTTCTATTCGTCTAGTAACAGTAGGCTATGCTAGGAGTGTAACTTCATCTAATATGAGCAGACTTAATACAGAATTAATAAAGAGGAGGGAACGGAAACAGACTTTTGTTAGGTAATTAAATAGATGGGTGGCCATGAAATTATATAAATAACACTTTTAAGTACATGTTTAACTGGGAAATTGTATTCAGAAAGTATAAATATGAAAAAGGGCATTTTCATCTTGTGAGTGTTTAATGTAGTATAATATAGTTTAAAAACATTATTATTATTTTAACGAGTCTTTATTTAGGTCCGCTACCGAGTTCTTTATTCGTCGAATACAGGCAAAAGTAGTTGAAAGAGAACTTTTAATCAGCGAGAATACAGAAACAGAGAAAGAAGAAGAGGTAAACGTATTATATATAAAGACCACCTGGAGAGAATATGAATATTGTTTATTTTAATCTAAACACTTAGAATCAAATTAAATAAGTAATTATTGCATTATTTCAGAAACCTTCTTGTTATATGAATGTTAAGTATTCTTATGATGGTATTATTATTTATCTAAGAAACTGTATTGTTCCCGTACTGGAGAAATTATGTGCTAAACAGTAAGTATAATATACCTCACAGAAAGTTAACTACCTTATTAATTAGTTAACATATTAAGCCTAACTCAATCAGATTTTCCAATTTTCAGCCACTTTTGTATATTTATGCTATTGTCTTTAAAATTAGAATATTATAAAGATTTGCTACTTATTTTATTTAGAGCCTTATCTTTAATTCGTGCTAAGTGTGAGCTTGAGGTTATGCATAATTGTGCCGAGGGTATTGCACCTCTGGATGAAGTAGACCTCGTTAGAATGGAAAAAAGAATTGTTCTTAACTTAAAACCACTTTGTAAGTATAATATTGAACATTAATAGTATAATTAATAATATTGTAATTAAATATACCTCCCATTTAGATATGTCGCTGCTAGTTCACAATGAAACATCTAATGGTAAACGGGATAGTTCCGAAGGTATGGGTGGTCTAAACCACATCTAATCAATAACGCGCTCTATTTTAGAATCCCGACCAGGATCGTTAACCTCAGAGTCGCGTCCCTGTTCGAGCAGAGAGTCGACAGATTCTAGTTCCTCGTGTGGGGTCTCTACAGTATCCGACCATTGGAGTAACAGACCGCCCGTGTCTTGTCGCAAGCGGCTTATTGCTTATACAGCTACAGTACCTTTAGAACCAGCTTTATTAGAAGAAGACCACCTCAAAGTTATCGAGTAAGTATAAGCTACCGTTGTTATATGAAACTTTCGGTACAACACTTTTAATCGATATTTTTGGACACATTGTTTTTTTAAACACAGTCCGAAAACTACAAATTTAAGCAGCTGCGTATCTGATAAGAAGCTGGTTAACATTAATATTAATAATAATAAAATATAATAGTTCTTCTTTAGATTTACTGCCAGTTCTATGTCAGTACCCTCGCCGTACCATTATATAGACAGTTTTACGCTTACAGCAGTAGATGATGAGGTATTTAAATATGTTTACTTTATATAGACAACTAAAGTTATTCAAATTTAAACATAATTTTAGTTTAGTATTAACTTATTGAATTGATTATTAAAGTTGACCAAACATTGTAGAAATACCTCATTCGACAACTATATATTGAGATTAATTTTGTTCGATGTTGTTAATATTTTTTTTAAATATTTCTACAACTACAATTATATATATATAAACTATTTTATTCAGGCGATATTATTCGGCGGTGTTAAAGCTTCTACCGAGAGCAATGGAGATAAAGATTGTGATCCTGGTACTCCCTTTACCTACCGATTAAGGGCCACCAACGGAGATAATGGATAGACAGAGAGACCACCCATTAGATAATGCTGAATATTATAAGAATGACTTTTATACGGTTTACAAAACATATGTATATATACATTATAGCTTCAATTTATCTTCCCACAGTGCTTTCATTCTCGTAAAAATTGTAAGCTTTGCTTCATTGATTGACTAGATTTGTAAAGTGTATTATAATAATTAAACATAAAGATAAATATTTACTGCAAACTTTTTAAAGTATAATATTAATAACACCATTCTCTTGTTTTATATTTTTCATATATATTTTATATATATCAA
>JAQGAV010001183.1:0-22876 GCA_034691345.1 Phasmarhabditis papillosa | reverse complement strand
GGTTAAAGATGGGCCACGTGGATTACACGTTCACACGTATATCAAAACATTAACGTGGGGCATAAAATGCGGCACATGGGTGGAAACTCTAAAAGGCGCAAAATAGTTATATTCACTAATATAAATTAATTGTTTCGGAAAAATAATTTTGATGTGGTGTTGTAGATCGCATTGACTAGCTAGCGTTTTCGCGCGCCATCGCTCGACCGCGCTCCAATTAAATTTGCAGTTTGTACAGTATACCCTTGCATAAGCCTTGGTCGCCGACTATATCTCCACAAATTTTTGAGAATAAAAAGAAAATGTATCTATTACACATTTTGCCCAATTATTAAATATGACTACGATTTCGATAGAAACTCACCTTCGCATGGAGTGATTCGAATAACGGTAATAAACAGGATACCATTCCCTCCAGCGCTGGAGATTCTTCAGGTGAGAGACCACCCAGTCTCAAAAAGGCCTAAAATACTTTGATTACTTTGTCATTCCAGGAATAGAGAGTTATTCTATAGTCAGAATGGTTTTCTATGATTTAGTTTAGTTGTGAACACACCAGATCAACTAATATAAACTTTGCTCGACTCTACGGTGTTGCTTTGATAAGCTGAAACTTTCGTTAACCAGTCAGGGGTGGGTCGGGCCGTCCCCGCAGCCTAAATTTTCTCGGCCCGGCCCAGCCCGGCTCGGGGCCGGCCCCCACTTTTGCCAGCCCTGGAACCAGTATTTTCCGGAAAACTTTTCATAAACATAATTTCCTACCTTTTCCAACATAGGAATATCGACCAAGTCAAGACATAGTCTTTTTTGTAGAGCTCTTAGCTTCATAGCAGTTCTATAGGCAATGAACTTTACTCTATTGAATTGAGATAGTTCCTTGGACATTTCAACCCACACGGGGTGCTCCCATTGGGTACGTTCTGTGGTATGACTGAAAGAGTTTAACTTTTTTTAAATTAGAAATGAAATTGAAGTTCGATGCTTCATTATTGTTATAGTATACTTATTAAAGAACTAGGTTATAATTTGGTTCAACAACTTCTGCAAGTCCTTTTTGAAAGACGTGGTGTTATGGGAAAACTAGGCGATCTAATCTTTTTGCCCCGATATCTAATTTCTTTGAAATAAAACTATGATCTATTCAGAATCTTCAAGACAAACTTTCAATCGCTGATGCCATATTCAGAGATACAGTGAGATTCAAAAGCAATACCGCCGTGTATGCTGCGTATTTCGTCATTTTTAGCAGATGCCATATTCCGAGTCATATTAAAAAGTAATACCGCCGTGGTATTTGACACTGCGCCTGCTGGCATTCTACGCGCGCGATATCAGAAGATTGCAAACTTGCTTTCGCACTGCCGTACTCAGACAAAATACTGCAACATTCTCCCAAACCAATTGTATTAACACGGCAGTGTTACTTTTGAATACGACTATAGAAATTGGCGGCTCGGATTACCCAAACGGTGCACTCAGGTGAGATCGGCTCGACACCGGTTAGGGAATGAGTCGCAGCGCCCGTCTCTATTCGCAGGTGCAAGAACAAGCAGATTTTTTGCAAACTTTTCATCCTTATTAATTTGGTACTTTCTGTATTAACCTACTCAATATAATAGGGTAACTGATTGGTCTTTGAAATGGCTCTCTGCCAGGGTGACGTCACACTTCCATTTAGGAAATGTTCAGAAGAAGGTCCGAAGTCGGCCAAGGCGTTCTTTAGAGCCGCAACGCGGACACGCATCGCAGCGCGGAGGTTGAGGAATCTGAAAAATAGGGTTTCTCAAAAAAATGCAGATAACGGTATGAGAAACTGTTTTATTTCCCAACTTGTTAAGATTGAAAAGGGCTTCCATCGAGCTCGCTTCGAATCTGGCATCGACATTGTCGACTAAAACGGTTTTTTAAAGGAACCAAAACAAACGGGGCAGAGGCTTCAGTAGTCTGGAGCCAGGTAACCAGAAGGTAAATTCTCAAGTTTTCCAGTCTTGCACGGAACTTTTGTAGTTCTGACATTCTCAATTCGATACAGCCCTTTAAATCCTCGGAATTACCTCTGATTCACGGCGTTCAATTGGTTCTTGGCATGGGCATCTAAAGGCGTGTCCGCTGCGAGTATCTTGCCACAAGCATCATTTGCATCATCTATATGAACTCGGAGAGAATCTACCTTCGTAGCTTGATCTTCAGCCTCCTTGCGAGCGTCCTGCAAAGAACATAGATTATAATTGTCTTTAGTAATACCGGTATTGTTAGTTTGTTTCAGAAGCTAATATAATCAGATTCAAAAGTAATGAGGCCGTGTAGGCTGCCTACTTCGTCATTTTTGATACTGTGCCTGCTGGCATTCTACGCGCGCGGTATCAGCAGATTGAAAATTTGCTTTCGCTTTGCCTTACTTAGATAAAATATTGCAACACTCTTGCTTATTAACAAGGCCGTATTACTTTTGAATCCGACTATATGAATCTTTGCAAAACGTATATCGGTTCTGATTTATAATAGGAGCCGCAGTGATTGTTTGTAACAGAGATATTAAGTTGGTTTGGTCTGAGCTGATTTGGGGGAACAAAATCTAAGATCAGTTCAAACTAGACTAGGTTTACATCTCTGCTTGGCATCATCCCACTAACCTTTAGTTCTTCCAGTCGAAGCTCCTCGACCGCTTTCACATTCTCGATTTCTGCTTCAACGGCGCTGAAACAAAAAGATTAAATTGTAGTTTTATTTATGATAAGTTATCCTTTGAATCTGTAGAATTTAAGGGGGGATTTCAACGGACCGAATTCGGGGTTATGGTTCCGGGTCGGCCTTTGGACAACCCTACCAGAAGATGACCTTCCCTTCTTTAGAATTGACGGGTTTTATTTTAGGACAATGCACATCTAATTAGTAGTTAGTCTACCGTACCTTAAATGAAGTTGGCACTCGGCCAGTGCTCCATCTAGCTCCTGTAGTCTCTGTGTGGCCAGCTGGACTACCTTTTCCCATTCGGATATTTGGGAGCCAAGCTCCGCCCACTTCTGCTTAACCTTCTCGCAATCCGCATTGATCATTATGCCACAACGTCGCTGTTCAGCATCGGTGGAATCTATAAAATTAAGTTATTCAATAATCTTAGTTTAGTTTAGTGTGCCTGAAATAAGCCGAGTGAAAAGTGTGACTTCAGTATTTTTTGGACCGAATTTTCAGAGAGACCGAGCCGGGCTCGATTCTCTCCTTGAATTCCAGGATTCCACTTTTTTGAACCACGTCAGTCTTTACCAAACCTTTGAACGTTTAATCAGAGTTAGCTTCCCAGATTTCGAAGTGACAAACTCTATTTAAACCTTTCTTGGTTTAGTTACAATATGATCTATAGTCAGAATCAAGAGTAAATTTCCAACGCAATATTCCGGGGCGCTGCGGTGCAATAAAAATGAATGGAAGTGGATTCGGAGCAGTTTCTTCAAAAGTGCATTCATTCTTATCTAACACCGTCTCTCTCCAAGATACCGCGCTAGAGACCTAACTTTTGACTCAGACTATATTATCATTCATCCATAACAAAAAATACTACAGGGAGCGGTGGCGTCTAAGATTTCAAAAATCGCTCGTTCTATGGCAAAATTAAAACCAAGCCTATGTATACCATCGCGCTTTGAGGCCATTTGCTTGTTGTACATAGACTATAGCTTATCACAACATACCTCCTTCATCCACAGCAAGTACTCCGGGTGTATAAATCTTAGGTCTTAGATCATGTTGCATTAGATAAGAGTGAGCATTAGCTACAACTTCCTTAACCTGACTAGACTTATGCTCCATATCCCGTTCGCAGTTCTTAACCCATGCCGACTGCTGCATTGCTCCGGAGAGGCTGCCGGCAACCGGTTGTTGGGCTAGCGCCTGTAATGATAATTAATTTTAAAAGACGTTTTATAACTGCTAAATAACAGGAACTATATCAATGAATTATCAATATATTTAGACTACATGAATATCCAAAAACATCAATATGTAAAGATTATTGCACTCTTTATGGTTAATGCCGAAAAATAGCACTGAAAACTAACTTTTTGAAAATATCCGCTAAAAAGTATGAAATGGACTGTGGCCGGGGCAGACTTTTTTTTTGGAAAATCGGCCCGGGCCAACAATTTGAGAAAGGGGCCGGCCTTTTCCTAGCCCTGGAAACTGCTTGTAAAACCAAGTGGGCCCTAACCTCATATTCAATGTCCTCATAGAACCAACTAATAGAAACAACACTCATTTGTGAGAACAAAAAGAATAATAACAAAAGTATTTTTGTTATTATATAAATACTATTATGAAAACAGATATATGTATAACAAAACATATTGGCTCAAAACTGGTAGGATAAACGCCCGTGTGTATGATGGGTTGATCAACGTGATCGTGAAAATATGTAGTTGTAAAGGATAGATAGTTTTGAAAACATTTAAAAAGCATATATATAGATAATGAATCGATTGCGTAAACGTAGATTACTGTTTTAGACCTATAGTCTGTTTCAAAACCTAGACTGTATCTCGCCGGCTTTACTTGATGCGTGGTGTTACAAAATGTTACCTTCAAAAAATTGAAAATGTAGCGTTTCATAACCTTTTCGAAGGCAAACTTATTTTGCAACACCGCGCATCGGGTAAGGCTGGCGCGATGCAGTCGAGTTTTAAAACAGACTATATACTCGACCATAAACATCCTCCTCATTCATAAAACTACTTTAGATTTAATACAACCAGAACCACGCAAAATGCTCGGAAAACTGTGTAGCTCAGAATGCTTCTTAAATATATTCAAGTTAAAGGGCAAAGATTGCGCTTCAAAACAAACAAATAATATTAAACTTCAGGGCGCAAGACCTTACCTCTTTAGATTTATCCTCAATCCAACCAATCAGCGAAGAGAGATCATGAATAAGCTTCTCCCACTCCTGTTCGGCAGATTCGAGGCGGTCGCTGAAATCGGAATTCAAAGGAATGTCCAATAAATTTTTATTAATTTGTACTTTTCTAAACTAGAATATCAATACAATACACTCATTTGAATTAGAATTCGTGTTTATGAATTTCCCGGTGTCCTGGAAAGTTTTGCGAGGAATCTGGGTTGGAGCTACCTTACTCCAGACCACGTTTTATTTTTAGGTTTTTAGGAATTTTTTTTTAGAAAGGGCTACAAACGTTAAAGGACTGTTTTGACCAGCCCTTAATTTTCGGTTACAGTAACCTACCGTATGACTCTATCCGTATCCTTGACAGCTTCCAATGTTCTTTCCATATTCTCTAGTCGGGTCTGCAGTTCGGTTTTCTCTCTTCCGATGTCCAACGAGGCTGTCATCTTGCGCCCCATCTCACTAACGGCCGAGACTACGGAACCATGCGCATCTAGCTCCGCTTTGAAGTTCTGAAAACAAAGATAAAATAAATGAAACTAGAAACATTTAGGATAATTAACAATTTTTGTAATGTTCCAATCATTGCCTTACAATAAAAAGATAAAAATCAAAGTCTGTGTGGTTTTATATGGTTGGGACGTATAGAAATTGGTAAAGTGCTTAAATGTATGCGGCAAAAGCTTATGCAAGGGTATACGGTACGAACTGAAAATTTTAGTGGAGCGCTTCCGAACAAGGGGGAGCGTAAACGCGGACTAGTCGCAGATGCAATTTACTGCCCGACATCTAACTTATTTTTCAGAAACAGTTGATTTATATTGGCGAATATAACTATTTTGCGCGTTTGAAATTGAGCCCTCAGATCATTAAATTGCATATCGTTTGTCCGCAGACATAGTTACTAAAATCTTCCGTGTTACTTATAAATTTGCGAGTATCTGAGGCTGTGGGTTAGACTCCCCGTAGTTCCAGAAAGCTTGGGAAATGAGCAGTTTGCATATTCGCGCCCAGAAGACTGAATATTAGAAAGGAGCCGCTGTTGCTCACAAGACTCAGGTAACTATGCCTTGCCCCAATCCCAGAATCTGCCCTACTGTACCTTCTGCTGCATAGTCCATTCCCTCCGTTTGGCTGTGTCCTTTATTGCCTGAGTATTCGATGTCTGCGTCTCCAGCTTCCCCACATTATCCACCATTCTCTCCAGCCACTCCTCAAACTCCGTGAGAGCCGAATGGAAATCGCTGCGGGACCGGATAGAAGCTTCTAGAACTGCACGACGGATGCGGATGCTAAAATAAAGAAGTGAAATGAAAAAGTGACTTTTCGATGCCGGAGAGGTTACACGGTGTACTTTTGGTTGAACGGCCGGGCCCAAAATGAATTCTTTCTAGAACTGTTATAAAATTTAATAATAGATAAAGAAAGTTATATTAAACTTAAACTTCTAAAGTTAGCTTCAAGCATAGTCTGATTCAAGATGAATAATGGGGTGTTACTTGCGTATTTTAAGGAAATTTTGGGGTATTTTTTTGGTTTTAGAATACTTTCAGAACCATTTTCAATGAGATTCTTTGTTTAACACTCCAGTATTACTCTCGAATCAGACTATAGCTAGTTTTTTAAAAATTAGAATAAAGCCGCATCAGCTGCGCGAACCCGAGTCTATTGTCTCGAAGACGCAGTAATTGAATAGAACAAGTTTGCGCCTTAGAGATTCAATTTAGGCCAGATTTCAAGAAAATGAAAGATGTCGAGGAATAGACATTATAGAACAAATAAACGAGTGTTGAACTTCTCAAATTAGATTCTCATGGAATCTTGTATTCATTTCTGAACAATACAGCAGAATAACATACCCAGTGGCCGTAGTATAAAAACGCCCGTGGGTGCCCGGGCAGATTTTAGCTGCCCGAGCAGTTGTGGATTCTTGCCCCTGGCAGGTTAAAAACTGCTTGGACATCCACCCGGGCGTTTATATATACCTCCACAGCGACTGGCCCCGGTCTATGGCTTTTTAACATCTATTACTTCTAACAAAAAGATTTGGTGTCGTATAGCCAAGTTCCCGAGTTGGATTCATTATCCTGGTTACTAACCAAAGTACTTACTTATCATTAAATTTAGTCCATCGCATGTTTATCTTGCTGAGTAAATGACTTAGATTATGGGCCTCATCACGGGGATATTCATCCAGAATGGTGTTACCCTGTAATACAGAAAAACATTAACTTGTGGGGTCTTTACTGATTCATTATCCTAGTTCTTGATTTTTTTTTCATTTAAAGATGTGGGCAAACATATACATTTTTGTATACAACCAACCTTAAGGGTGCGGCTAGTCAGGGCTGGGAAAAGGCCGGCCCGGGCCGATTTCCTAAAAAGTCAGCCCCGGTCCGGCCGGCCCGTGAAATTCTCAGCCTTGCAGCTAGCCTTCTTGTAAATAACTAAATGAACTTTGAAGTTTTTAAAAACTGTCATAAATACAAAAAGGCAATACATGTTTGATTGTTTAGAATATTATTATTATAATTGTTTACTAACCTTTTTATTCAAAGCTGTCATCGCATCCTTCTGAACGTCCAATTCAGTAACTATTCGTTCTACATTGGCTAGCTCGTCCCTCATTGAAATGTCCGAAGATTCTTCAGCGGCTCGGGAACCTAGAACAAAATTATAGTAGTTTTATGAATGATATATCATAGTTGAATTATATAGTCCATCTCTAGACCTAGTTTTCCAGCGCGGTATCACGATTTTACATTCATTTTTTATAACACTGCGCCCCGCTCGTGCCACCGAGCTGGAGACTTAGGTCTATAGTATTTGACTATAGACCTAGGTTCAATAGAAAAGAAGCCGTGTCTTTTGCGTATTTTTGAGAATGTTGTGTATTTAGCCAGTTTTGAAGGGAAAAATGTTTTAAAATAAGCCTTTAAATTTTTAGCCCTGCCTTTTGCGCTTTAATTGGCTTATAACGCAATAAGGTTCATCGATGAATGTCTCACTTAGGTTTATATAATACCGAGAGTTTCAAACCAAGTCAATTGTGAGGCTTAAAATTCACTTAAACTACAGTATTAAGAAGGTCCCATTGCAAATGGTTACTGTAGCTTCAACCTACCTATAGCAGCTTCGGATTCCTCCAGCCACAGCTCCATGGCCGTCTTGGCCATTTCCCATTCACGGGCGTCATCCGAAAGTCGCGATAGAGCGCCACGACGGGTATCGCATTGACGCATTACGCGCTCCATATCAACAGCCTGTAATGACAGGATTACGGTATAATTTCGGGAGTGGTAATTGGGTGAAGTGGTGAAAAGATTGGTTTTGGGAAAATAATACTAAAATTTAAGGGAGATTTGAAACAAAAAGGGGAATAGGTGAAAAATATTGGGTTGAACATATTTAAAGGGATTCTGATTTAGGTATTACCACGACAAATATATTGTGAAAGCTCACCAAATCTTGGGACTTCTGCTTCACGGGCACAGATCCGCTGGCATCCTGGATTCCGATAACTTCCATAGCTTTAGCGCGAATGAGCTCTGTTATTCTCTGGAAAAATCTTGTCATTTTTTAAAGTTTAACTGTTTGTATCTGTTTTAGGATTAAAATATTACCCTAACAGGATTAATAGTTTCTCTGGAGTCACTTTTTACCAATTATAATGAAAAATATAGAGAATTTTCCCGTAAGTTATGAACAAATAAGTTATAGTAATCCTACATACCTGCACATCGGCAGTCTTCTGCCGAATAGCTTGCGGTTCCGCCAAATCCACAGTCAGTCCTGCGTCTCTCTCCATTTCAGTAAGCCAATGTCTCAGTTGTGTTAATGAGTTCCAGAATCCCTCATCCCTCGGGCTCATACGGGGTATTGTTTCGGCCGTGCCGGCGTCACTGGCAGCAGAACCGCGGCTACTAGTTCCGAGTTGGCCAACCACATGCGGTTCCAAGTACTCGTCGTCTTCTTCGTCATCGATAGTGTCCTGGTCGTCTTCTAATTCCTAAAACGAATATTTTAGTTTGATAGACCTTTAAATTTGAGGGATATGGTTTTTTTTTAGTTTGTTTGCACTTGATTTGGCTGTGCTTAAAAATTAGGTTCTCAACTTTATGAAGTTTTTGTTTTTAAGTTTTGCCTCACCTATTAAATCAGTATTATAATGTATAGTCTGTAACAAGAGCTAGCTTTTCGGTTCAATATCTTGAGGATAAGCGGTGTTATATGAATATACGGGGGCGGAGTAGCTCAGCTGGTAATGCGCCTGCCTATGAATCCGTGAGGAGGAAAGTCTGTGGGTTCAATCCTTCCCCCGTCCCCAGCCGGATTGAGCAACCGTGGGATTTAAACTTGAATGTTCTCTTATGATTCCCGCAAAACCGACTTCTAGCTGCCCCAAAAATGTAAACAATAAGAAGAACTCCCATCATGTGATATACGAAATAAATAGTTTTTATATGAAAATGAATTGATTTCTGAAGAAAAGGATACTAATCATTTCTATAGGATATTCGCTAAAATCATAGTTCTTCTTACAGACTATACTTTGAAAATGTTAAATTTCAAGGCGGTTATTTTGTAATTAGCCTTGAATATTTAAATAAACCTCGACAATTATCCAATTTTCCCATTTTTAACATTTTTTCCAATTTCAAACCATGAATATTACTAACCGAAGCTCCAGTGCTAGAAACCATGCTGGCCGCCTGGCCTGTAGAGCCTGCCGCATCGATTATTGTAGCCTGTGAAGACTGGAGCGACTCTTCCGTGTGAGACTCAGTACCGGCCTGTTCCGGAATACCCTTAGCAGCTACAACAGCCGCATCACATTGGCTTATCGTAGTGATTAATCTCTGAAAGTGGAGAGGGCTTTTAAGATTTTATGAGGATGGGAAAGATTTATTGGCTTAAGAATAGTTATGACTTGTCTTGAATATTCGCGATATGATATAGTTTTTGATAGATAGTGTGTTGTGCATCCAAATTCTAAATCAGGAGTTTCATATAAAAGTAGTAGGATATTATAGTCTTTTGCAAGAGCAAGGTTTCCAGCGCATTTTTCTGGAAAGCAGCGCTATTTAACACGAATGAATGTAGTTTTCGAAACTGTTCCCAATCTCATAAATTACACCGCCTATTTAAAATGTACTGCGCTGGTAACGTAGCTCTTGATACGATTGATATAAACTATTTCACCCAACATAACTCAAAATATAGAGAAAACTTCAATTTTCATAATAAAAGCTTGATAATCCCACCTTCTCCAAAGGCTCCGACAGCTTCTCATGTCTTGCATTAGAATCTTTAACTCGCTCCTTTAAAGCTACCACATCTGCTTCCATACGCAATGCATCCATTCTACAAGCCGCCGTGTGATCCCGCGATGGAGTAAAGATAATCGCCGAGGTGACGGCGTCCGCACGACGGCGTAGGTCTTCTCCGCGACCGCCCAGCGAGTCCACGTCCGACCAAAAACGGTCAGCCAAGGCCTTTTGCTCTTTTAGAAGGAGGCGACGGTCACTAAGATCACCGCGGAGCTGAAAGATTTGAAGTTATTAAAGTAATGTTGTAACTAAATATGCAGATTGATTACATTTTAATTTTTAAGAGGGAAAAATCTTTTCTATTGTACAAGCACAAATTTTACAGCAATAGTAATATACTATGATCTTACTTTTCATTTAATTGTACTTTCAGAAAAATAAATATATTATTATTATTATTATTATTGTTGTTGAATGTTTAGTAGAGGGCTTATTGATGTGGAAAATTGGTGTTAATAGACTAAAATCTTCAAAATAACATCGTGAAGGGAAAATTCTGTGGAAATGAGCCTTAAAACTGTTCTAAAACTCTTTACTTATGTATTTGACTGTAACAAGTTGAATTGAAATAGCCAAAATAAAAAAAAAAGTTTATAGTTAACAAAAAACCAATAAATAATAAAAACAGAACAAATTCAAGCTTGGACTAACCTTTTTCATCTCTAAAATCGCTCTTTACGCTTCGCAAGTTCATATGCCGTCGTTAAACGCGCTCGGTTTCAAATTTCACTGTCCTATTCGCAATCGGCTTGCAAAAAACATGTGCAACGCTTTACAACTTTGCGCTTTGAAGTCCCGAAAATGCCTGCAAAAAGCCGGAATGTTCATTTATTATGTAAATGTGTGTGAGAAAAGGTGTCTGCGGTCGCCCGGTGGAACGGGCCGTTGTAACGTGCCGCGGTGGTGGGTCAGTGCGCGGATAGTGCCGGGTTAGTGCGGGTCAGTTGCCAATGGCAAGGGTGTTAGCTGCATTTAAATAAATATGGTCGAACACACAGAAATATTTAAAAAAGAAGTGGTATGATGTTATTCAATAGTAAAGGCCGTATCGTCTGCGTATTTATTGCGAAAGTTGGGTATTCCGTTAAAGGGAACAGTGTTGCAAAATGAGCCCTTCAATTTTTTCACACGGCATCTTCACTTTAGAATTTGACTATAACATTACATACCACGACGCGGCAAGACCCGAATACCCAGCGTGAAATGAGCCTCTGCTCAAAAGTCGGAATGAATGGCCGATACGCTGCGCAGAAAAATCTACGTGAGATACCTGCGATTCAAAAATACTTTTTTTAAATATAATATTTTAAGAATGTTAATTAAAAATTGCCAGCCCAACTTGCCATTGCAACCGGCCGGCGCACCAGCAAAGAGTACATAATCACTATTTTACAACAAAAAGTTAGCAGAGATTGAGAGAGTGCAGACAACGGTGGGGGGGAAACAAGAAAAACTAGAAAAGAATGAGGAATTTTGAAATTCTTCAAATATTTAAAGGAATTGAAAATGAAAATACTTTGATAGTTACTCTTTAATAATAACTTGCATTGAACTTCGGGTGCGGGTGCTTTAGCCTAGTGGTTATAGCAGCGGTCTCTGAATCCGTGAGGTTCTGAGGCTGTGGGTTCGACTCCCCGTAGCGGCATAAGGCTTGGGAAGCAATCAGCTTATTTATCCCCTGTTTCGTGCACCCGAAGACAAAATGTTAGAAAGGAGCCGTCTCTGCTCAGAAGATTCCGGAACTGACTGAAGAAATCTACTATTGTGGTGATACGAGTGATACAGGAAATAAAATACTTAAAACACTGAACTTCAATCTTGAAGAAAAATATAGCACTCGTTAAGCTTACTAATAGATTATAAGTTGAATGAACTCAGATTTCCCTTCCAGAATAAGAGGATCCTTGTGTTTTATGGGGCATAATGTATTTATCATAAATAGAAGCAACCTACATCTGAACACTTCTTGACAATACCACAGACGGCTCTTCGAATTTCATGTTTAGATGCATTATCTACCGAGGCTAATGCAACTAGTCTATCTTTAGCCGCTTCTAGCTTATGAATCATTTCTTTTCTGAAAAGATAGGCATATAGTCGTCGACGAATCTCTGGCAGCTAAAGGTCTATATATTATAATGCGAGCGCACAATTATATCGGTTAGTTGTATGTTTCCATTTGATTTCCACGCTCCTTCTAAATTCTATCGTACACCCCTGCAAACGATTCATCCGTCGACCATAATAAGGCTTTAAGTTCTATAATAAATTGTTTAAAAAGATGAACAAGTTCAAGGGTATGGAAGCCATAAGCCCCGGAAGCCGAAGCCATACAAAGAAGCCGAAAATTAAAAAAGGGAAATTTTAAATTATTTTGAATTTTGAAAACTTCTTCACCCACCTCTCTGCCAATTGCTCCAGCCTTCTACCCAACTTCTCCATATTTTCTTCGAGAATCACAGAATCTAGTGGGTTTACAGCTACACTGACACATTCCTCATTCACGGTCTCACACCAATGGGCAATTTCCTCAATCTCCGCTGTAAGCCGATCCTCATCCACCAACTTTGTCTCCAGACGCATCCTAGATTCATTGCATCGCTTCGAAAGCTCTCGGAACCTAGTCTCCATGTCCCTAACCCGCTCTTTTAGGGTTTCCGATTTAGTTGATCCGTCGACCATTCGCGGTAGCACCGCGGCCATTCGCCGGACCGACTCGCAGACTAGCACTTCGGATTTGGCTGTGTGGCTATCCGCAGCTTGCTGGAATTCCGCAAGCGTATCGGCTGCGGCGTCGGCGGGAAGGCCGTTTATCCGGGCCATCACCTCGTCGCCCTGAGCTACGGTCTTTTCAGCCTCGAAGAGCACTACGTGAAGGTGCTTCCATTCGGCGACCAGGTCCGGCAATCGGCTGTTTTGAGCGTCCAAGTCGTTTTTTAAATTGTGAATTCGTTCCATAATATGGTCAGAATGAGACATATCTAAGGTCATTTGGTTGGCGTCAAGGCAGCGCATTCCGTCGTCAAGCAGCTGACAGTAATGCTGAAATGAAAGTTGGAGTATATATTCAGCGCCGAGAGTAATAATAGAATGTCACTTGCGTATTTATAAGATTTTAAGCACCGCACCTTCAGGCACATTGCACGCACGTACTTGCAAAGTGCAATACTGAACGGAGAGTAACCGCCAGATGGTGGCGCGGTGCTCGCCAAAGGGGCTCTGACAAAGAATTGAATTCATTACACTACCATCATTACTCTGGCGCTAATTATAGCAAAGTTAGGAACGGCCCGGCCCGAAAATTCTCAACCCTGGATTAGATAAATGTTTATTTCAGTTATTTATCTATTTGAGTACCTAGAACCAGTTCAAACGCTTGTCAAGTGAAAATTAATTGAAATGGCTGTAACAATTTGTAATCGGATGGATATCTAGCGTTACGAGTTCAAGTCTAATCCTTGCTCGACTTACCGTATATTTATTCTCCGCCTCATCCAGACTTTCCAAAGGATACTGCTCATCTTGAGCTAGAGAATCTTCTATTTGATCAAGATTCTGGAAGACCTGAAAAGAAATCCTTACAATAAAGGTATAAGCAGACGAAAATAAGAGAGAGAGAGCTTTATTAGATGTGGATTGGAAAACCTTACTTCATTATTATATATAGTCTGTGGATAGAGTTAGTCTTTTTTCAAAAGTGTAGTTGAATTAATTTTTTTTTGTCTATAAAATAATGTGAACATTTTTGAACGGTTAAAAAGGAGAATATAGCCCAAAATTTGCTCTTTCTAAATATTTTTTAAAATCTTTAAAAAGTTCAAGAATGGATGAGTTATGGCCAAATTAACATAAAAAGTGGGAAAATGTCATTTTCTTGGAAATATTTATTACAACAACGCTTCTCACCTCTCTCATCGGATCACTATTCTTTTTTCTATCCATCTTTGCAGCTTCTTCGGCTAACGAAGCATCCTCCACACTCATCAACATGGTGCTCGGCTGCGAAAATGCCACCGTAGTCCTCTCTTTCACTTCAGGAACCTCCGTTACAGTAACCCCATTATCGATTAAGTCCATAGATGGCTCGCCGGGTGATATAACCTTGCGCGGTGCTGGTTTGGGGACTTCAATGGGAGTGTCTGTGCTCTCTATTGGTAGGTCGTCTCTAGCCTCATCCTCAGTTGTATAGGCGTCACCGCTGTTACCGTAGGCTTCCATGGCTGAAAAACAAAGTAATTAGTTTTTTATCCCATCCATCAATCAATAGTAACAATGCAGTGTTCTCTGCGCAAGGTCCCTTTCTTATAACCTCACCTGCTGGCATTTTACGCGCGCGGAAACTGCAGATTGCAAGTCTGCCTTCATTTCGCAGTTCTCCGACATAATTTATTTTCTCGCCCGCGCAAGATATATTTTACATGGCGTATTACTTTTGAATCCAACTATAGCTGGAATTGTCGAATATGTTATAGTTAATAACCTATCGTTTGCTTCTTAACTTATAAGAAATATGTCTGCGTTCAGTTTTGGAAAGGCCTACACTTTATAAAAATAAAACTATTGTCCGTTTCAAAACCGGCGACTGTATTACGCCGGCCATTTCCTACGTGGCGTTGTAGAATTTTGCCTTCAAAATTGGAAATTGGACAATTCAGAACCTTTTGAAGGCAAATTTTCTAATACCGCGCATGAAGTAAGGCCGGCGCGATGCAATCTAGGCTTTGAAGCAGACTTTACCTAGTGGTCCAATACTGCTCATACTGGTCATTTCAGGTGATGTTCTAATTGGAGTAGCGTTAACTGTAGCACGTGTAGCTTCAGTCTCAGACAGGCTGTTTTCTAGCCTTGCTAGCTTTTCCACAAGACGGGCCATTGTGATGTCGCGACTTGCCGGAGACCGGCCTGGGAGTTGCGAGTGCAGACTGGCGGATCTGAAAAGACTGTATGAGTCCTGAAAATAAGTTGGTGTCAGGGCTAGCAATTTCACGGGACAGCCCGGAACGAGGTTTCGAAAGTCGGTCCGGTCCTGCACATTGGCACGATTTGTTGGTGTTACGAAAATATTTGAAAACTGAACATTCCTATTCAAAACAGTTTTCTAGCCTGGTTTTTCACTTTAAAAAAATCCCATTAAAATTAGAGCTGCAAGTCCCGAGTAACAAGCCTTTGAGCTACAAAATTCCAATAAGGCAAAATTTCCAATCCGAATAAAAATCTACCTATGTGACAACTCAGATAGTTGACTATCCCTTTCTGCTAGGTCGTTGCGAGTTGCTCTAGCAACTTCTGGTTCTGTGATTTGGCGCTTAGCCAAAGTGTCTATCAGCTCTTCCATGGCGGCTACATCTCGCGATAGAGCGTCATTCTCGGCCAGTAAGGGCGATATTCTGCAGCGGTGCTCTTCGACGTCTTGTTCCAACTAAAACATGGAGTTCTATTATTATATCATAACATGGATGAGGGCGTTGTTCCTGCCCGGCTCGTGAAAAAAGGTTGGTAGGGGAAGGGCAGAGGTGGTTATCCGGCTGGCCCGGCCCTGGCCTACAGAGGCCGGGCCGGATAACCAGCTCTCGGCAAGAGCCGGGCAAATTTTGGGAATGCCATTTGATAGGAGCTCATATTTGTTCCCAACTCACATCATTATACATTTGGCAGCTATCATCTAGTTGCTCCAGTGCCTTGTGAGTATCTAACTCTAGACGTCCGGATTCAGCCATTCGCCTTCCTTCGGAGACGAGAGCTTCAATATCGGAACGAAGAGATTGCAGGCCGGTATCGGCTTTCTGAATGAATCCTGTTTTTCTATTCCTCCATCATTAGATCCAAAGCGCTATTTATGCCTATATCCTACGGTATCCAACATCGGACGGCAGGGGACTCGAACCCATAGTCCGCTATTCCTTGCGGCTCCGTTGACCAACTCACTAACAACTAGACTATTGAGTCCAATGGAGCTTATCAGGTAATTCAATGCAATACGTTAAAGTGGAAAACGAAACTAATTTTATAGTCCGTGCCAAGAGCTAGGTTTCCCGGAGCAGCGGTGTTATAAGAAATGAATGGCAAATCAGTATATTGGGAATCTTTTCTTCAAAAGTGCATTCTTTTTTAAATGAGACAGCTTATCTCCAGGACACTGCGTTGAAACCCTAGCTTATGATGCAGACTATATATCGATTCTGCTTCTTGAGCAGCGTGGTGTTGGTTGAACAACTAGATTGATTCCAGCCTTTTAGGTTGAGAATTGCTTCATAAATAAGAAAGTCAGTTTGTTTTTGACTGTACCTCAATCCTCTGTTCCCATTGCCTGCAGTTTGCCACTGGCGAGGCGTCAAAATTGAACAGTTTCGATAGTTCTTCTAGCGCCTTTTCGAGATCATCAACCTAGAATATAATAAAAGTAGTTGTATAGTCTTTTACAAGAGTAAAGAGGTCGTGGTTCTTGCGTATATTTTCGATGTTCTTCACCGCGCCTGCCGGAAAAGTTCGCGCGTGGTACATCAACGTTGGATAAAGCATTCGCAGATTCGCAGCAAGTAACTCTTGGTATTTATAAGCAGTACCTGTTCCACAAAAGTAGCTCCTTCTCTTTTGGGACTTCTGGGCGGCGAGCCTTCAGCCTCAGTAGCTGCTACAGTAACCTCTTCATGAACGGCAGGCTCTTCCAGTCGGGACTCCAACTGGTCCCATTGTTGGGCAACCTAAACACAGATAATTGTTCTTTAATTGTTATTTGGAATTGAAAAGTATAATTTTTATAATAATAAATGGATTCAGCTTCCCAAAATTTCATATTGTGAATCAGATGTTGTCCAATTGATAATGCAGAAAAGCCAAGTAGTTCTGAGATTGAATGTAAATAAAATATTTGAAGCTAACGAATTAGATAGTTCATGGCTCACCTTGGCTACCATAGGTCCTGATCCTAATCTTGGGTTCTTAGCAGCAAGCCTTCTTGCTCTTGATGATAGACGATCACGATCACCGCGAAGAAGACTGAGACCGGTGGCTATCTAAAACAAACAAATATCATTTATATAAGAACCGTTTAGCTATGCTAATTTCTTACTAAAACTCTTTAATGAATTTGAGCAGACCACCCAACCTGGTCCCGGTCGGGCCCCATTTTGATTGCTTTTTTATCCGCATAGTGGGCCCGGCCCGGCCCGCTGGAGGGTTTGAATTTAAAGGAACCGGTTTTACCCCTTTATGGTAGTTTTCCAGCGCAGTATGCTAGGAAGACGCGGTGTTAAATATAAATAAAACGACATTGGAAGACATAGCTCCCAATCCACCGATTTCCATTCACATTTATTTAACACCGCTACTCCCAAGGATACCGCCAGGTTCTGACAGGGCTGGGAAAAAGCCGGCCCGATTCTTTAATGTTCGGCCCCAAATGGCCCGTCAAATTCCCAGACCTGCGGTTCTAGAAACTGATATGATAAAAATCTTCGTTTTCCCGTAATCCATTTGTCAAACCTCCTGGGGCTGCTTGTCCTTCAGTGAGTCGAGTCTGCTAATCAGTGATTGGTGCAAATCGTCTAGTTCTAACAATTGCATTTCGTCGTCGTCTTCCATTTCCTTAATAACAAAACACAATTAGATTTGCGAACTGGTTTCAAAAAAGAAAAAAAAGTTTCAGATTTTCCATTCTGGTTATGAAATTGAAACTGAGAGCTAATAGAGAAACTTCTAAAACTCAGGCGCATTTTATCGACTCCGCTCACAGTCACACCCATCTGCCTACCTTAACGGCTCTAGACCATCCATCTAGTCGCATCTTTAGTTGCTCCGCCCTTCTTCTTAGCTCCTCACATAACTTTTCATTTACTTTAACTGCCTGTTCTCTCAACAGTCTTTCGCTGTCTTCTAGTGCACGGATAGCAGACTCATTTCGGTTCCATTCACTAACAAGCTCGTCCGCTACGTCCTCATTACCGGGCTGAAATAGGAAACTTCAAAATGTTATTAATTTTTTTTGTTTAGATATATTTTAATATACTAATATATTAAAATATATTAGTAAAGTTTATTGATTGAATATTTATCTATTGAGTCAATCCATAAAAGCTACGAGATAAGGTGGATGTAAAGGATCTAAGTTTTTACGCTTTAAACCTGAAATCTGACCCATTGTTAACTCTACAGTACCTGCTGTTCTCTAGCAAACTTCTCGAGTCTCTGCTCTAGATTATTTAGGAACTGCTCCACCTGCTTAGACTGCCGTTCTAACTGATCGTAAAGGGTGACACAGTCATCAAGTCTGTCGATGGTAAGCTCGATTCTCTGAAATGGCGTGTTTACATTTGTACAAGGGGGGGGGGGGGCACCCGATTTAAAAACTTTAGACTCCTGCGGGGCCGACATATTGCAACCCGGATTTTGTGGTTAACACAGAAGTACTACGTTACGGTTCTTTTGACCTCATTGGCCGTATTTACAAAGAACCGACCTGTGTTCCAAGAATGTTGTAGCGGCCTTTCAAATTGATACCACCAGCATAGCTCAGAGGTGGTTATCCCGCCGGCCCGGCCTGGGTTTCAAGATTTCATGCCGGGCGGGGCGGGCCAGTAACCAGCTCTGGCTAAGCCGACGAAACTGGTAATGCATTCTAGTGGGGATAGGTTGAGCTAAACTTCCCAGGAAAAACTCACCACAGCCAAATCCTTTGTCTTCTTCTTAGCAAAGTGTATCTTTTCCGAGACTCCTTTAACCGATGATTTGTCCAGAATACCGGTCTGTAAAATATGTGTTTATTATTATTACAAACTATCTGTCATATTATCAGCATATTACAAACGTATTATCCAAATGTAAAGAACAGATTTGAAAGCACTATATATTCACCGGATCGTTCATTAATATGCCGCTGTGGCGGTTACGGTAACCCATTCCCTTGAGAGTTACCGTAACCGATTCCCTTGAGAGTTACGGTAACCCATTTCCTTTGAGAGTTACCGTAACCTATTCCCTTGAGAGTTATCGTAACCCATTCCCTTGATAGTTACCGCTACCCATTTCCTTTATAAGTTATCGTTACTTATTTCCTCTATGCGTTACTGTAACCCATTCCCTTTGAGATCCTTACCTGCACCAGTTCTTCCTTTCCCTTCTCCACACTCTCCATCTCTTCTTCCATATCTCTGACTGTCTGGCTTAGTCTCTTAACTTCAAGGACAGCGTCTTTACAGGCAGAACCGTCAATTCCTAAAAGAAAACTACAGTATACCAAATAACAGTAAACTGTATTCCTATTATGAAAGATTCTCAGAAAGTCATATTTGGGTTATGTAGTTTGATCTAAACGGTTGGGTCCCAGTTTTGGCGTATCTATAGTCTATCCCAAGACCTATGTTTCCAGCGCGGTATCACGAGCGGGGTGCAGCGTTATAAAACATGGATGTAAAATCGGTCGACGTGGTGCGTTTTCTCCAAAAGTATGCCGCGTTGGAAACCTAGGTCTTGAGATAGACTATAGCTATTATTATTTGAAAACTAGTCTAACCTATACCACGACTAGCCATCGGCGTCAGTGGCGTTGAAGGACTGTGCCAATTTTTAAAAACCAAACGCATTTTTTTTCTCAGAAACATCTATACCATTTATTTCCCCACAACAGTTTAAGCGCTATGAAATGGTACTAAAATAATTATAAGCTGGCTATTAAATCCAAGAAACGTTCACCGAATTTTCGCTATCCGGGATTTGCTCTGACACGGCTGTAAGATTGTAAATTTCCCGTTCGATGTCAAATATTCCACCTACCAGTCATATCATCTAGGGTGTTTTCCACTTCTGCTAACTTTCTTCTAGCTCTTTCTAGACGTTCTTCGAATGATTTAGGACGCTTAAATTCGGAGAAACGCTCACGAAGTTCCGAGTAGTTGCTCTGGAATTCAAGGTTTACTATACTGTTAACTTCTTGTGTAGTCTCTTTCAAAACCTATACTGCAAGGGCCGTTTGTCGTTAACGTGCCGCGATTACGGGCTTCCTGTTCAAAAGTGTAATTTTACTCATGCAAAATTGCTCTTTTCCTTATATAGCCGGTTATAGCGTCAGGTTAACTACGAACGGCCCTAGCAGTCTAGGTTTTAAAACAGACTTTAGTAATATAATACAATGGGAAACTCAAAATTGAAATACAAACTGTTCAAGAGTGGTTAGAAGCTTCGCCTCATAAGCTAAAGGTCGATGGTTCGAATCCCCCCGAAAAAAGAATTCTTGCAAATTTGTTCTAATTCGCCGCCTCCACTACTCCGGGTGCTGTGCTATTAAGTTTCCCACTTCTTATGGTTCCCTCGTCTCACTTCTTTGCTCCAAACATCTGTGATCTCGTGTTTCGTAAAATGAATAAAGAAACTTAAACTTTAAAACAGTCCGTGGAGGCTGTGGCAATTCGGCCAAAACTCGGCCCAGTTCGCCCTGCTTTTCTTTACTATTTAAGCTCGAACAAACCTCTGCCAACTCAATCTGAGCCAAGAATCGTTCGTTATTCTTTCTTTGATCGTCAATTGCCAGCCATTCTCGTAGCTCCACAAGTACAGTATCCCAATGACTGAACTCGCGAGAAAGGTCCTGCAAGGAATAAGGGTTACGGTGGGTTAAAGGACCACACACTACTTTACATCTTATTAGTTCAATGAATAACTCTGGTTAGTTATTGAAAACTTAAATTATGAATTTAAGTTTTATAAATAAAGTTTAATTAACACTGTAGACTAGTTTACAAAGTAGAGGTACTATTTTATATTTTGTTTCAGAATAACTCCCAAAATCTTGAAATCTTCTGACGCTAAAGTTTTTCGGTGTAATTCTTCCTACGGTTGCGGTTAGTACATTCCATACAGTATATTTTAGAAATCACAGCAAATTACATAAGTCACAGGTAAATACAAACTATTAATATTATTATTATATAAATATATTAATTTAATCACCTGCACCAGGTTCCCCGCTTCATAGCTTGGCTAAAAGAAGTCTACGTGTATAAGGATAGAATAATTCGTTAAACCGGCAATATTCTCAAGAACACCAGTGACGGTATTCACGAAGGAAGCCTGCTTTACACTAGGGGCCAAAATGCACCGTCGACATTTCATCCGGGGTAAGAAATGATCACCAAGATCCGCCTTACCCTGTCAGGGCGCTCCCCAATGTCTTCGTGATTACCGCCACTGGAGAAGTCTGTAACTTAATTCGAACCCCTGACCTAGTGGGCCGTACGACAATCGTGGAGGAGTTTTATAAAATAAATAAAGACCGCTTTATCTGTATCATAATTTAGACTGCATCGCTCCGGCCTTACTTTATGCTCTTTTTAGCAAAATGTTGCCTCCATAAATGTTCTGAATTGCCCAATTTTCTACTTCTTGGAGAAAAAATTTATTTAGTTACACCGCGCATCGATTAAGGCCGACGCGACGTAGTCACCTTTTTGAAAACTTTAAAATCCGAGAAATCCCCTCCAGCCCTAGTAAAATACCATATACTGTCCTATGGTCTCCCAGCTCACTGTCTTGGTTACGAATTCTCTAAATGATTCCGGAGTGCATCACCGTATACACTACCTTATACTCATCCGGCACATCCAATGCCGATATATCCGACATTTTGCGAGCCGCCAGCAGTGGTAGCACAACGGCAGCCCATTGATGGAAGGAAGCCAGCTGATTCTCGAAACGCTCACATTCTTCGACTGCCTAAAAACATGTAATTGTTATGAAAGTATTCTGTCTTTTACAATTGTAAGGAAATATTCTATAATCTTTAATAAGTTAGATTGCCTTTTACGAATAACTATAGTATTATTCATGAGTAAAGATGCCGCTCTCCTGCGTATATGTACATAGTCGGATTTAAAAGTAATACCGTCGTGTAATCTGCATATTTTACCATTTTTAACGCTGCACCCGCTGCAATTTACACGCGCGGAACCCGACAATTGCAAGTTTGCCTTCATTTCGTATGACTCAGAAGAAAATTTATTTTTCCGCCTGCGCAAAATCAAATTGTACACGGCTGTGTTACTTTTGAATAGGACAGAAAATTGCGTATTTAACAAACTATGAAGGGAAAAGTCTCAAGAAATAAGCTTTAAATTTTTCAAAACGGCTTCTTTGCTTTTCAATTCTAGTATATCAGGACAGAATATATCCTAAAACTGGTTAACTGATTATAAATAAACCTCTCAAGTTTAAGTCTACCTATGCGCCCTAATGCCAAATTCGCTCCATTGTCAATATTACCTTTCCAAGCTCTGTGACTCTTTCTCTAGCTCTAGCGGCAATCTTCTCTCTGGAGTCGCTAACTCTAGCTACAGTATCCCTAACAAAGGACTCTTCCATGGCTCCCGCAACTACTTCTTCTAGCGAACCGGCGGCCGAAACACGCTCCAGTAGGTTCTCGATGTTCTGGAAACAGATGTTCATTATGAAAATATACTTTAAAAGCTAACTTTTTGTATTTGTATTTCCAGAAATGAGCCTGCTTTTGGCGGAAACTCTTGTCTTAAAGGTTTTTATCGAATGTAAAGTCTCTTATATAATTTCTTCAGTTTATTTTTCTTGAATATGAATGTTTCTAGGCTATGGCCGGTCGTACTACAATCATTGTTGCCCATCGTCTGTCAACTATCCGAAATTGCGACCA
>JAQGAV010001182.1:0-22891 GCA_034691345.1 Phasmarhabditis papillosa | reverse complement strand
AAATAGCGTCCGCACCCATTTGGGCATTCTGTGCGTGGTGGGACCGCGGAAGTAGACGTTTATAATGATTACGGTGACTAAGATGGTGATGACGTTCAACACAAAGGTTAGCAGAAGGTATCTTAAATAAATGATTCAGAATATGAAAATATGTTAATAACCTTAATAGTCCTTAAATTACGGATCAGGGTGCGTAAAGGGTACTGTAAGGCATCAATTAATGGCGAGCGGGATCCCTTCAGACTCACGAGTGAACACCTTTTCAATTCCCAGTCAAAAATCATATGTTTTCGTCACGAGATTGAAAACATTTATTCTCATTTCATACCCCGGAGACCAAAAATTCGATCCCACTAGCTTCCACCCCCCTCTTGAAAGTAAAGATTATAAAATATCGTGAATGAAGGGGAAACTGGTTTAGAATCTTCCATAGACAGGGATTCTTACCAAGTCACTTGTAATTTCTAGCATATACAATGGACTTCGCTTTTATGAGCCCCCAGAGCTGGTTATCCGCCCGGCCCGGCCTGACCTCCAAAATTTCAGGCCGGGCCGGATAAGCTGGTTATTCGGCCGGGCTGGTAATCAGCTCTGTAATTTGGTTAGATACGTTATCTTACTTGGCCATGAGTGGTATGGTACTGGAAGTAGGCGGCAGAATCTTCGAGACTAGCAGTAAGAAAACCACAATAGAGAGAAGTACCGAAATGGTTAGAGTCATCTTTTCGCCTAAATATTGTTCATGTGCATTGAAAACTATCGGGCAGATGTGGAAACAGGCCGGCCCAAGGCTAACATTTTTCCAAATTACCATTTTCCCCTGCCAACAAGGTGTAAGCTAAGATTTCTAGAACTTGTTGGTTCGAAAGTTTTAGTGGTCAACGGACGTATTGCTTGTCTCGAGAAGGCTGTGAATGGGATATGCTGGGGCTATATATATCAAAATATATATATATATATATATATATATTGAGTCTATTGGCCCTATAGTCGGCGGACTAATCGCTTGCAGTTAAAGGTCTAATAAATTAAAAATAGAGCATATCGTTGCTCTAAATTTGCTCTAAGTACTCTAATAAGCTGTAAAAGATTGGAAGTTCGTACTGTAACCTCTTGCCAGCGATTAGTCCACCGACTATATGTATTCGTACTCTTTTTCGAAAATGCGCTCTAATGTTTGCAGCTCGACTGTATTTGGTAGCAAGAGCCCCGTCCTTTTCTGACAAACAAAATAACTTTTAACATCTTTCTACAAACCACTATATGAAACAAAATAATAACTTTCACTAACTTTTATAGTCAGCGCTTTCATATAGTACTGATGGAGTGAAAAGAATTCAACGCTCATCTGAGCCCCTTTTGCGAGCACCGCGCCAGAATCTGGCGGATACTCTCCATTCAATATTGCAAGTACGCGCGTGCAATTACTCTCGGCGCTGACTATACAAACTAACCCGAATCCGTTGGTAGGAAGAATACGGCCATACTAAGAAAAGCCATGAGCACAGTTGGAATAATAAGAACAACCGTGTAGAAGAGAGTCTTTCGCCTAAATTATCGGAATATTGGAATATTGATCGAATCAATTGCTGAAGTCAGTCTTAAGTTAGTTTATATACTCTGTTCTAGTGGCCGTAAAATAGAAACGCCCGGTTGGGTGCCCGAGCAGCAGGGGTGGCACGGGCCAGCCCTCTTATCTGAACTTCTAGGCACGGGCCAGCCCTCTTATCTGAACTTCTAGGCACGGGCCGGCCCTCTTATCTGAACTTCTAGGCACGGGCCAGCCCTCTTATCTGAACTTCTAGGCACGGGCCAGCCCTCTTATCTGAACTTCTAGGCCCTGGCCAGCCCTCTTATCTGAACTTCTAGGCACGGGCCAGCCCTCTTATCTGAACTTCTAGGCCCGGGCCAGCCCTCTTATCTGAACTTCTAGGCACGGGCCAGCCCTCTTATCTGAACTTCTAGGCCCGGGCCGGCCCTCTTATCTGAACTTCTAGGCCCGTGCCGGCCCTGGCCCAGGTAGGCCCTCACTTTTGCCAGCCCTGCCGAGCAGTTGAGAGTTGTGACCAGGTCAGGTTAAAAACTAACCGGGCACCCACCCGGGCGCATCTATACTACGGCCCAGGAGCTAGATATCCAGCTCCAGATATCGAATGTTTCAGCTGCTGCTTAAAGCTGAATACCTACCGTATCCTAACTTGGAACTCGATCCTGCTCCTCTTGTTTACCAGACTAGCCGGTGCATCCATTACATCCCAGATAGAAGACGGTGCATATTCCGAGAGATCTACCCACTCCGCCTGCTCAAACTCCAGTTTTATCTCGTTTTCGTTGTACTGTAAAAGGTGTTTATAAGAGGCAGTGGGGGAAATTATGGTTAAGGCCAAATATTTTTATAATATTATTTTGAATAACTTTTCAACCTGATTCGAAAACAAAAGAAACAAAGGAACAAATTTTTGGGTGTACCGTGCCTTTAAAGAGTTTAACTAACCGTCCACGATCCAAAAACAAGGGTGCAGACCTGCTCATCGAAGGGAAAGAACTCGACATCTGAAAATATTCGAATGAACTATTTTGGTAGCCTTCAAAGACATCACATAGTAGCTAGTTTCAGGGGTGAGAACTCAACGGCCAACTTTTTTTTTGAAAGGGGCAAGCGGGCACGACCCATTTCTCACTATCGATCATTAATTTTGCTTTGAGACCTCTATTCAGAACTATCTATATATGCCCATCAGTGGTGGAAAGGTCCGGCCCGGGTCGGCCCTCACTTTTGCCAGCCCTAATGCCCATAATGACGGATTCTTGTCAGGCGCAATTTCGAGCTTAAATAGTTTGTATGATTGGGCTTGCTGAAGTTGTGATTCGAAACTACTAAAATTTTAACATTCATTTTTATCCTCGAGATGCTGCTCCAGACGCTATTAACTGACGATTGAAATCCAGAAGATGCAAAAGACGATACACCTACTAACCCCGGAGGTCAGAGGGAGTATTCTAAAGCTTTGAGCTGGAATATGAGCAGGCGGTATCCAACGTTGCTGGAAATAGGGGTAGGTATGAGCCGATCCTCAGCCAAAATTGGTTAGCCAAACCCGAGCTGACTTGTCCAAAAGCTTGCGCTCAAGATCCCAAACCTTCAAAGTTAACCATCTTGGTAAACGACTTTAAACTGGATAAGGAACAGAGTGGATTAGACGCTCATTGATTTTGGAGGGTTGGGAGCCCGATCAATTCGCTCTGGATCTGAACCCTGATACGTAGATGCTACTAACTAGTAAGGGATCGGAATTTTGGGCGGGCCCGTTACTCCCCTACACACCTATGATACAGGAACTCTTGTAAATGGCGGGCGGCACCCATAGCATTTCTCCTAGATGATTGATTACCACATTACACATGAAGGACACCTCGTAGTTGCCGTCGGCGCTGAAATGAAAAATTAAGAATAGGCATAGTTTGGACAATGAGCTATGTTCCACAGTGCACATATTTCGGTTGCCAAACGTGTGGCCTGACTTGGCCTGAGTGACAAAATATTAGGCCAGGCAAGGTCTCGATCAGGAATCGGTCAGGGTAGGCCATATCTGTCTCGTGTCAGAACAGTTGCCGTACTCATGAAGCTACATGTCACCACAGACCGTAGAGGTAAAAGTTATAGGGGCCCTCGGGCAGAGGTGGTTATCCGGCCGGTCCTGCGTGGGCTCAAAAATATCATGCCGGGCCAAGCCGGATTGCTTATTAATTCCTGAAAAACTGGGATTCGCCTTGAAAACCGGCCTACCACGGCCCGGCCCGGGCCGGGAAGGCCGGGCACGACCTCTGCCCTCGGGGGGCAGGTAAAAATTTGATATATCGGTAGCTGTTTACCTTTGCTTTTACCTTACAAGTAACTTTACCCGTGACAGTGGTGGGTTTCAATGAATACGGTTTACCCTTGGATGTATCTCTTTATGAATACGGCCACCGGTCGCTGAACCAATTGAACCCTGTCCTGGACATGAGCAAACCAGTTTGACAACTCTGGCAAATACTAGCATGGTAGTTGGTTCTACTCCAGCTGCTGGTACCGAGAACCAGCGGAAAATATAGTTGGCAACCGCGGTGTTATAATAAGATTATCTAGCAGAGAAAAACCAGAGGGATAACCACGTTTCCGAACCGGTCGATTCCAAACTGCGTACAATTGTTCATATTTTTTCCTTAAAAATCGGCAAAATCATAGAGTTTGGAAACGGCCAGTTCGGAATCAACCGGTTCGGAAACGAGGTTGTCCCAAACCAGAAAATAGACTAAAAAATAGGAGCTAAAAAATTTAATGACATACTTGTTAAAGAGAACAATATCAGGCAGCCATACTTTATCCGGTGAGACTCGAATTTGTCTAATTTCACCGTAGTTGACAGGATTCCATTTCATTTGAAAGTCGTGCCATTTCTAAAAAGAGCTAGTGTTATTGGAAATTATGAGACAAAACTATTCTTCATTAAGGAACCCAAATCGGGAATAGTATTGGCAAGGGTCGGCCCTCTTATCAGAACTTCTAGGCCCGGGCCTGCCCTCCACAATTGTGAAATTCCAAATTTTTTTCCAAAACTACCAGTTTTGAAACAAAAATTCAAAAATTCAAAAATTTGGAAAATTTGGAGCATTATTGATCGGTTCCGAAACTAAGGGTCGGCCCTCGTTTCACAAACGTACGGCGCGGGTCGGCCCTCACTTTTGCCAGCCCTGGGTAACACCTTAACTAGTTGGAACTAGGTGTTTATACAGGACGTCAGGGGTGGAATAGAACCTGCCCGGTCCCACTTACCCAAAATTCGACGTAGGCCGGGGCCGATTAGATCCATCGACGTATAGTTTATGGCGAAAAGCGTCTAACCACTAAGCCACCACACCAAGTAGCACGAAACTTTTCACATTAATAGTTGGATCCCTAATTGCTAGGTTTATTTTGGGGACTCCGGGTGTGTTCCGGTAGGGAGAGAGTAGCTTTGGAATGCCCATGTTCAGATTAATTTTTTCAGCTGATAGTGAGTCTGTTAGAACTAAAGTTTTACTTACTAGCGTTAACCAAACATTCGTATGCATAACTTGATCTTTTTCATCCTGAAAATATTCATATTGAAAAGTACTTAAAAAGTGATGAAGAGTTTCACAGTACCCTGAGAGAAATAAAAAACACCTTTATATTTTTATTGTTCTCTTAAACTGTTTCTTTCATCTATTACTAGACGCATATAGTCTGCGGACTTAAGTTTAAGTTAAAGGTCTGAGTGTTCAACTTAAAAGCGCAAAATAGTTATATTCACGCATGTAAATTT
Source organism: Phasmarhabditis papillosa (assembly GCA_034691345.1). Lineage (NCBI taxonomy): Eukaryota > Metazoa > Nematoda > Chromadorea > Rhabditida > Rhabditidae > Pellioditis > Pellioditis papillosa. The sequence goes on along the minus strand of JAQGAV010001182.1, from coordinate 17,564 downwards.
TTCTCGGAGAAATAGGTGTAGTGTTGTATATTGTTGACTAGTCCCCGTTTTCGCGCTCCAATAAAATTTGCAGTTCCTACCGTATACCCTTGCATAAACCCTGGCCGCCGACTATAGTAACCATCGAATAAACCATTGCAATACCAAAATCTGGACAGTATGCATTTTAGGTTCTGGTAAAGGCTTGATTCCTTCTTTGCTACAGTTATGAACGGGGGCTGGAACGTGCAGACTTCCGAACGGGCCCAGTTTCGAAGAGTCGCCCCCGAGCGGGCCCGAGAAATTTCCACCACCTGCTATAAAGAAAACCTACCACATTGATAAGTAGCACTAATTGTAGAGCAATCTTCACAATGATCGGGGTTTCACTAATGTTGTGTACAGGCTAAAAGGCATACTAAACATAATAAACTAAGTTTGCATACTTGAATTAAAGAGTTATAGCCTTTAAAAACATCCAACATTAGGCGCTCCTCGTCATCCGAAGCTTCTGCAACATCTGGATTTAAGAATGTTAGTGGGAAGATAATTAAACGTTCTTTCTCTTCGAATTACTTTGAAGGTGTTTCGGATTCTGCGGAAGAAAAGTTTCTTCTTTATGCAGCGATTTACAGAGTTTGGAGACCAAATTCGTTAAACGAAAAGGGTTCTCACTCTATAACTTGAATACATGTTGACAAGTATTATGTTTATTTTTGTTTTTTGGCTTCCGTAGAAAACTATCAGTGCTTACTTGTATGAATTTGTTTAGTTACGATATTGTTTTTGTTCCTTCATTTTGTTAATCAATATTTTCATGTAGCTAGACATGAAAATACTGAAAAAAAGATCCAAACTCAGGATCGAAATTGGTCCGGTCCTAGCCCGGAAGTTCTCAAGTTTATCCGCCAGGACCAAGTCATTGCCTACACGACTCACCTATCAAAACTCCAAAACATACTAAGATTGCTAATAAATGTACTTTGCTTAAAACTAGTGTAGATCTCATGTCTGGCTACTATTATTATTAATAGTATAAAAAGTGTTTTCTGTCATGTAGATTATGATAAATTGAGCGGCAGCCCAGCTGGAGCAGCGGCGGCAAAGGAAATGGCTAAACGAAAAGAACTATTAAATTACAAATATAATAGGAACTAAGAGTTGTAAAAATATATAAATAAGTTAATAAAGATTAACTGGAAATATCTCATGTTCCATGCACCCGAAGACTGAATGTTCGAAAGGAGCCGTCTCTGCTCAGAAGATTCCGGAATGCATGGTACTAAGACTGCGCGCAACAAATTTAATAATAGTTTGTTACGAGTAATATAGGAAATGAATATTAAATACTTTACAGAAGACAAGTATGGTTATGGAAGAAAAGATCAACTCGGATAGACGACCTAGAGCTAGGATGACCAGCCTGGTTAGAGCAGAATAAAAGTTGCTTAGAATGTTTACAATTACATGAGATTAACAAAAGTTTCAGCTCATCTGGTAGCGCGCCGGCCTATGAATCCTTGAGGAGGAAAGGTTGTAGGTTCGATTCCTCCCCCCTCCCAAGCCGGATTGAGCAACCATGGAATGTTTACTCGAATGTTCTCTCATGATTCCCGCAAAACCGACTTCCAGCTGCCACAAAGATGTAAATAATAACAAGAACACCAATCATTACATATACGGAATAAACGGTTTTAAAAAAAACAAAAGTATACATTTGAAAACATCTTAATGATATAATGAGAAACCGTTAAAAATAGTTGCTGAAGTTGTTAAAAGAGCAATAATTGATCCAAAGCCAATTCTAGTTCATTTCGATGACTAAACAGCTTATGTGGTATGAACAGTGTATGGGGAATTGGATGAATACAGGCCGAGCAGGAGACCGGAACGGCTGAAAATCTACACCAAAACAGCGCTGGAAAAAGGCCGGCCCGCCCTAGTCTATTTCCCAAAAAGTCGGCCTGCAACCTATTGAGTCAATTTTCGGCCCCGGCCCGGGCCGGCCCGTGAAATTCCCTGCCCTACCCCAAAATGTTCTCTTTGCCCGGGGCCACTTTTGGGTAGTCCTGAGAAATATATCAATCTTCTCTTCATTTATAACACAGCTACTGAATATAATTCCGCACTTCATGTCTAGGGTTGGTAATAAACTATATACAAAATTTAAAGATTGTGAAATTTTTTGTAATTCGAATGTTGCAGGAGACATTGCTATTAATAATAATGCTAAATGAATAATAAAATGTGTATCTTTTGATTTTGAAGTGTGCACTCATGTGTGTAGCAATGGGCTTCCGAAAGACACAAGCTTGGCCCTATTGGGGGCTTAACGGGGAGTCGGTCCGAGGATTAGGAGAATTCAACCAAAATATATCAAAGGAAATATCAAAATGTGGCAGAATACTATTGCTAGAAGGTTACAGAAAAAGATGGAGATGAGCAATTGAATCCAATGCTACAAACTTATCAAGGAACATTTGATTTACTCATATATGTCGAAAAGTGTGGGCCGAGTCGGGCCGGCCTGGGCTGGGCGGACATTTTGAAGAATTGAGAAAGCCCGGGCCGGCCCGACTCTGCCCGCACTTTTTACTATTAGAGGAACGTTTAATAAGTTGCAAAACTAATCTAGCTCCATATTTTCCTGGATGATGGCGGGGCCGGGCCGGGGCGGCCCGTAACAGGCAAGGATTTACTATAGTCTGTATCAAGAGCTATGTTTCTAGCGTAGTATCATGGAGAGAAGCGGTATTATATAAAAAAGAATGTGTGTTTGAAGTGAAGAAGTAAAGGTTCCAAATTCATATATTTTCAATTCATTTTTATACAACACCGCTGCAAGATAGATTACTGTGCTGGAAACCAAGCACCTGATACACAGACTACAGGTAGTATTGCTTTCATATCCAACTTTACTACATTGAAAAGGAATCTCAGAACGACGAGAGCAAAGATTATTAAAAAAACTAGCATATAACTGATATAACAATGTTATAAAAACAGTAAAAGTGGGAAAACCTTCCAGAAAACCAACTTTTATCAAAAAAGTTGAGAAAAGTCATCGTAAAAATGAAAGTGGCAAAATATCTTCGAACAGGCCGGCCTGGACACACATGCATAAAAATTTAGTACCGGATTGCGTAAAATCGATTTATGTAAACCGGTTTTACGTAGTACCGGACTAAATTGTTATGCATGTGGGTCCAGGCCGGCCTGTTCGAAGATATTGTGAAGAAGATGCATGGGGGTCCTGGTCAAACGTCTCGAAATCTCATCCAGCTAGCTAAAAACCACAAAAAAAGCTCCAGATTTCAGCCGGAGACAATCGCCCCGAGAGTCTTCAAATCTTCGAATTACATAATCTCAAAACACTTTGGTGTCTGGGGCGGCGAGAACACATGTTAGTGTAATGCATTTGAATGAAAAACTCCACAAGAATGGACCACCCAAGTGCGATGCTCATCTTAGTTTATAGGAAAGAGTTTATCGAAAAAAGAGCAGAATGTGCCCGACGTTTAGCGGTAACTGATTAAAAACATTTTGAAGAAAATAGTTTAGATTATATACCTTAGGATGAGAATTGTCCGTGAAAACCAAGATCAATGGAACCAAGCCCACAATCGAATTACGAAACATCTAATGGTCTAAGCATATGAATCGAATAATAATACTTCTTATTATTATATACTTTAGACACGGTTTCCAAAGTGGCCTGGTTTGGCTATGACAAATTTGAAAAACTTCAGACATATAGCTAGCATTATCTATAAAAGTATGGCATACTTCGAGCTTTTGGTAAAATCTTCGCCCATGAAATATAAATATAAGGAAAGTTTTCTAACGCTTATAAAATGACCTAGCCACCGCTGCTTCGAAGAACCCAACAATTTTTAACAAATTTGAACTTGCAAAACTCCCAAAGGTCCCCCACTAACTATTTCGTTGATAAAGTATACAATCAATTCACAACATAGCTCAATTTCTCATAATTATTATCTTTAAGCCAAATATTATGTTAATTATAGTTAAGGTTTATTTTAATCAGGCGCTGACCGACCCAACAATAGCCAGTGTCTCTATCAACAGCTGCAGGTAAGTAGATCTAGCAAGGAAAAGATCTATCACTCTGTCACAACTATTAAAATATACTTTTATTCAAAAAGAAAATATACATCAAACAATAAGAATTTGCAAGTACTTCCTTTAAAAAAAGATGTAAGCAAACGCTCAATTTTAATTCAGTTTAGTGCGAAATTTCGGCTACACGTTTTCTAATCCTGGGAATTGCTGCACATTAAAATATGCTTGTACACATAGCAGTTGTAAGCTGCAGATCAGTTTTATTCTACGAGTAATGTACTTTATTACTGAAAGTCAAGAAATCATCCAACACTCGTGAAGTAAACAACTATTTTGATACGGGCTATCTAGTAAAATAAATACATTTACCATATTCATTTTAGAAAAGCAGTGTTTTGCATATTAATGAAGATATGTGGTAAAGACTAAAGCTGAATGGAGGTTACCCTCTCTAAGAAGAATGATGATGGCTTGTGTATAATGGACGCATTATCTACTCTTTTTACATCTCCTGGGACCGATTCCCAACACATTATTTATAGAGAAGGCTAAATAAAAATAGTCTTCTATAGTCATGGCCAATAGGTAACCGTTCCTCCTGGTTTATATAAAAACTATGTTAAAACGTCCCAGACCTAGGATTTACAGTGCTGAATTCCTAAATAGTGAAAACTACTATATAAACATAATACTAGCCGTAATAAAGTACAACGATGTTGTGTTCACAAACAGTTGAACCAATAAGAATATCAAATTTCAAACAAGCTCGGATATTAAAGGAAGGCACGGGATTTATATTAAGAGACTGAGACAACTAGTGTAATGGCAGCTGTCTGTCCATTGGGTTGGATAACTATTGGAGATAATAACACTCTGATAGGTACGCAATACCAAAAGAACCAATATAGCATTCCCCCCGTCTGAATACCAAATATTTTCAACTTTAGTGCTAAATTAACTAAACAATGTATATTAAATTTATTTCAGTAAACAAAATAACAAAGTACAAAAAATTTAACAATATTCAAAGCTAGCACAAAATAAACACACCTATGACTTAGCATCACAGCAAAGATCTCCAAAGTATGCAGTGATTGTCTTCAGTTTGTGATTCAGGCAGCATTGTTCTATTTCCAGGAAGCCACCTGGTCCAGCTAATGATGTAAGCTAAACGTTGAAACAAATTATTATCAAGGCAGATTGACATACCTGTTTCATACTAGTGTTCCTGGGAAGAAAATAGGCAATATTCGGGCTCATTTTCTTTGAAGCGGTAAATATATCGAATCCATTAGGAGTCATTCCGGTAGCGAGATCAAATTCCTAGAAAAGTAAGAATGCTTCCAGAGAATCATAAATACGAACTTCACTTTGCAGGTAAGCAGGTCCACCCCATGGTGGGCTCAAAAATACAGCATCAATCTGAAATATACAGAGTTACTTACAAGTCAAGCAATAAACAACCTGTTCACATGTATTAGCAGAGGACTTGTCGCTAGTCCACTTGGCTGCGAAATGGAAAAAGTCCATGCACAGAAATTCTATCCTATCTTCAACTCCGTAAATCTTGGCATTTTCACGAGCACACTTCAACCGGACAGGATCGAGGTCGATGGCAATCACTAGAATATTTAGGTTCGACTAGAACTGAAACCTAACAGTTACCTCGAGCACCTTTCAGGGCGAACTGAATACTGTTTCCTCCCACTCCGGCGAATGCATCCAAAATGACAACACCCGGCTTGGAAACCAATCTGTCGGCAATGTGTTCGGCGATTCTCTCAGGTGTGACGGAGAACCACCCTTCTGAAACATTGTGAGGTATTAGTAGAATTCTTTCGTTGCAAACCACGATCCATCAAAATTCCCTCATTGAATTTCGAAAATAGTCGGAATCGTTGAAAGAAATATTTCCTTATTTCCTGTAAACAATTATTATTAACGAACATCATTAATGAATTGAAACCTGATCATCTTTGTAAAAAGTGGCGGCATTCTTGGCAAGAAGATACGCGTCTTTCTCAGGATCAAAAGAGAACGAAATAGGAGAACCGACATCCTTCACATCATCATCTTCGTGTTTATCAGGGGTATCGACAGTAGCACTCGTAACTTTGTCACTATAATGAAGAAAAGTATGCAACTGTAGCTCAGAAAAATTAAACCTTTCCCTAACAACTCGTAAGGCCTTGGCAGGAGCATCACATATCTGGTAGGTTATATCACTGAATACCTAGTGCGGTAAATTACAATGGCACAAAAGCTATAATAGCATACCTCATCATCTCCATAAACAACTGGAAACCGTGTACCCTGAGGTTTGAACCTTTTCTTCGGCAAAGAATGATCAGTATTAGAAATGATTTGACTATCTTCGATAGTTACTGCAGGATTCACTTCAGTGATCTTTTTGAAACCAGTTACAAAACCAAGAGTTTCGACCTATACAATTGCATTAGTTTAATATCATGCGATGAGCTCACTTTGGTAAAAAAGTTTGAGCAGGCTTGCGAAACTTCTGCCTCTTTCGACTTATGAAAATCCATATATGCCTGCTTCTCTACTATTTTGAGATGAAGATCCCATGCTTGTTCAGGAGTCTTAATGGCTTGATAGGAAGGATGACGACTGGTTATTCCAAACCACGTGGGATTGTTCTAAAAACATATTTTAAATACTACAACAAAAGCAATATACCTCAATATCCTGATGATCACGAATTAAATTGCGAGGTTTTTCATTAATACTCTGCTTCAGCTGTAACCTTCCTTCCTCTGTCATTTCATTCCCGAAATCGAGAAGATATGATAGATTTGCCAGATAGCAAAAAGCATCCTAAAATATTTATTGAAAAGTGACATAAACGGAATAAAAACCTCCTTGTAATCGTCAAAGGTTTGACCAGCTGCTTTCCGAAATGAGCGTTTCTTCCGTTTATGAACATTGTTCTTGTCCATTTTTGCCGATCCAAACTCGATGGGTAGTCTATCCCAACTATTGGGACTTGAAGTAGATTCTTAACCGGTTATGTTTTCCGAACATACGAAGTATCTAACCTGATCCATTAACCTCTGCTGAACTTTTGAAGTCGGTAGTCTCGTCAACGGACAAGTTTTCCATTTGTACCACAGGTGGGTCTCTCTTCTCACTGATTTTGACAAGATCAGTATCGCTAAATAACAATGTTGAACAAACGGTTATCAGGCTGAACTCACAATATCCGTGCTCTACTTAAAACTAGATTATATGAATATGTCGGTTCTTGTTCTCTGTCGACGAAAAGCTTGCAGACAGCGATATAATTCCAGGCGTGACGATACCGGTCTTCCGTATCCTGTGTATCGCCCATGGAGTGCTGAGTAGTACACTATATATAATATTTCAATTCGGAAATTTTAGAATATAATCAAAAAGAATATAAAATTTCGAAAGCAGCTGATTTCCCAAGAGATGTTAGACGAGATCATAAAAGAAGGTGCCATGGCAAAATATCGTGGATTTTACAAATTTTGAGTTCTATCTTTATTTATTTATTTATTTTTATATGAATTTATAAAATAACAACAAAGAATAAATGTTTTCAGAAACGTGCATCCCGTTCGGCATGAACTGGGCAACCCAACTCAGCACTAAATGCCTGAGCCGAACTCTGCTCTCAACAAGACCCAACTGTTCTGTCTACAGTCAGATAGATAGATTTCATTCTATTCGGTGGCTCTCAACAGGAACGGATAAAGCAAAGAAGCTGAATTTAAATGTTGGAACAATTGGCCACATTGATCATGGAAAGACCACATTAACCGCTGCTATAACTCATGTTCTATCAAAAAAAGGTTAGAGCTTATTTTTCACATTACCCAATACATGAACCTTAGGTTTTGCAAAGCCAATTAAATTTGACGAAATAGACAAAGGAAAGGAAGAGAAGAAACGAGGTATCACCATTAATATCGCACATCTTGGCTACGAAACCAATTTAAGACGATACTCTCATACCGACTGTCCCGGTCATTCTGATTTCATCAAGGTTAGTGATGGGGCAGTCATCCTCATCCTTTCAGCGGTTTTTTAGAATATGATATGTGGTACTTCACAAATGGATGCTGCTGTTCTGGTTATAGCTGCAACTGATGGTGTTATGGCCCAAACAAAAGTAGAGTTTGTGGTGGTTCCAAAGGAATTCAATTATTTAGGAGCATCTCATTCTGGCCAGGCAAATTGGTCTCAAACATATCATTATTTTCATCAATAAAGCTGATCTTGTGGATAATGATACTTTGGATTTGGTGGAAATAGAAGCTAGAGAACTCCTGTCCATTCATGGATTTGATGGTAAACGAGAATCACTCATCCTTCTCACATAGCATTCAGGTGATAATGCACCTGTTATCCGTGGATCAGCGCTAAGTGCTCTGGAAGAGCAGGATACATCATGTATTGAAAAGTTAATGGAAGCTCTGGACAATGTTCCCGAACCAGATAGGAACGAAGTAGGTTAATACTTGCGTCGCTTGTCCAGGCTGCATATTCAGGCTGAAGCATTGGTGATGCCTGTTGCTTCTCGTACGGCTATAACAGGAAGAGGTTTATTCAAAATTGGTGCTCTTAAATGTTTGTCATTTTGTAGGAACTGTGGTTGTTGGCACAGTGGAGCGAGGAGTCTTGAGAAAAGGAGACAAAGTCGAAATAAAGGGCGATGGTAAAACTGTTTCAACGACCGCTTCGGATATTCACGTATTTGGCAAAAGCGTGAAAGAGGTACTAAACCACTGTACACGATTTGTTTAGTCTTCTTTCATTTTAGGTTCGAGCTGGTGATCATTGCGGGGTTTTGTGTCGTGGAGTCAAGTCCGATAACGTCAAAAGAGGAATGTGGATGGGTCATCCAGGAGCAGTCACGATCACGAATCATATAAAAGCGGAAATGTATCTGCTCAGTGAAGAAGAAAATGGAAGAAAAATTGGAATTAGAACAGGGTTTACTGATAAGATGTTCTGCAGCACCTGGGATCAAGTAAAAATTGTTATTTTATGTTTATTTCATCAGCATATTCAGGTAGGAAGGTTCGATCTTTCTCAAGAACTGTTGATGCCTGGTGAACATACTCAGGCCAGCATTGTTCTAATGCGCGACATGCCTCTTCGCAAGGGCATGCCTTTCACTTTAAGGTTAGTTTTATCTCTTTGATTAATTCTTTATAATTGTTTTCAGAGACGGAAAGAGCAAGCAGACTATTGCCCGTGGTTTGATTTCGGAGATTTTACCAAATATTAAAATTGAAAACTATAACTTGAAAAAGGCTTCCGATGTTTCTTAGGTATATTTGTTTTACATTTAGCTAGGTTGTTTGCTGTTCTTGTTATAATAAATTATAGTTTTTTAAAAAATATGTTTGGTCTTAATGATTGTCGTTCTCACCCAATTAATATCTACTTTACGTTAAATTTGTTTTCTACTTTTTCAATTATTTGCAGGGAATATTCACGATGAATAAATTCTATGAAGAAGAACTAGAAGACTATGTCTGGGGTCGGGCTCGATCGGATGATTATTTAAGAAGGTTTGAACCGTCCGAATGAATTAATCGGTACACTCCTGATTTCAGAGTGGCGAAAGGAGAGCAGGTTAAGTGTGATTCTATTTTGAAGCAAGTTAGTCAAATAGATGACACACTGAACCGGCAGCTCAGAAAGGGGGTAAGAGCATTTTTAAGGAGCCCATTCCCTGGTTTTCTTAAGGTAGAAGACAACCTATCCAGGCTGCTGGAACAAACCACTGCTCTGGAAGCCTTGGATAAAACACAGCAAAATGTACACAATGAAATGAAGGAGGTTTTTGAAAACTGTGATAGGTTGTTTATAATATTAATAATATATGAAAACTGAAGTTCAGATTCGCAAGAAACTTGGACGATTTGTTATCAAAATGTATCAATGAAACCAAGAGGCTCGAATCTTTGGTGAGGAGAAAAAATATGGCTGAAGATGCAATGCGGTGAGCTGCTCTCTTTAGTATTGGTAACGATATATAGTTTAGATGTGAAGACTTAATTGCTTCATTTAACAAGAGAACCGAATTGGTTAAGCGGTCGGAAATCGTTTGCGAGTTGAAGGGAATTGTATCCGATTCACCTGAACTCAAAAATATCAGCTGGTTGAAGGAGACAGTGACGGATAAATTGACAGCTGCTGAAAACCAGGTAAGGTATTTACTTTACATTTGATGACCGGCACCAAAGGTTCGTCGATCTGCTGTCGAAGAGTTACGGCGGGCGTTGATTAGCTTGAATGCTTCGTTAGTTGCCTCATCGACTAAAGCCCTTGACAATCTTGGATTTCTAGAAGGTTTGGAGCAAGTGATCCTTTTTCAATTTTTTTTAGCTGAGCTAGACGCTTTCCTAATGTCTTCTGCTTCGGAGATCGATGTAATGCTTTCCGAATTATCTTTGACGTCTGATTTTTCACGTTTGCTCCCAACCTGCGTTAACTTGATCAATGCCCAGCTTGAACAGTGTGTTTTATTAGGTAGTGCAACTATGCGCAAGTCTAGTCCCAAATATTATTTCAGGTTCTTCTTATATAGCGAAATTTTCGGAAAAACTAGCTCGAATAATCAGGGCTCGCATTCCCCTGGATGCACCATATACTCTACGACTGGTGCAGCAAATGGGTCGGGTGTTGCAAGCTAGGCCTGAATGTTCTTTAGGTCCATTAGATGATGCGATGCGTCCACTGAAGGCTTCTCTTCTATCACATTCTTTGAAGCGACTGCACGATATTATTGAGAATCATGACTTTTCTGCCACCCATTCGAATACTTTTGTGGATAACGTGGGTGTTTTTGTTATTAGCTTTCTTAAATATTAAGTTTTTAGCTGAACTCAGCTATGGAAGAAGAACTGGGTAAGGTTGAGTGGGATCCTGATTTGAAAGAAGAAATGTTCCGAAATATTCGGAAATGTATCGATATGGTGGCTAAGAGATTTGAAATGGAAACGAAGCTTGAACCGGAAAATCTTCTTTTTGGTTGGTTTTTTCGCGTTATACTTTATATAAAAATATATAAGTTTTTTAGGTGAGCGACTCAATGCGGCTCAGCTGTGTAACTATCGACTACTACTTTCTGCGCATACACTTCTTGTTAGGTGGCCAGCTCATTCATCCGCTCTAGTAGTATTCCACTCTGAAGTAGTTGAAACAATTTGCAATGCGGTGAAATCTGGAATATCAGCGATAATGAGGACAATGGAGAATGACACCCATTGCAAAGATGGGTCACCTTTTATGATGGTAAGTTTTCTAATTAATGCATCCAGAGAACATTATATTATTAGGAACTATGTTCCTATCTGAGTCGTGTAATGCTTCATTTTTCCCACATGGGAAACTCTTCATCACACTCCTCTATTTTGCCTTCATTGGTTGATTACACTATCGACCGATTTATCATTTTCGCTACATCAGTTCGGCCTTTCACAGTGGATGTCAGAGGACAATTATCTATTGATTTTAACAGGTTATTTCATAATTGATTCTTTCAATTATGTATAATTATAGATTACTGTTGGCACTGGAAGATTTCGGATCTAGTGCAAAATACTCTTCTATCGAGAAGTTGGCTAGGCTCTTCGACGAGCCTTCCAAAATACCCATGGACTTGCCTGCTTGGACCATTATTTCCGTCTTGATAGCTGATAGTCCCCCTACTTTACCAACCCCTCATGAAAGTGTTGACTGGACGGCAAGTTTATCAGTGCTTGTTGTTATTGTATAGCTTTTCAGGTTGATCGATATGTATCTTGGTGTGAGGAGCATTCTGATTTGGAGAGGTTAGCCTTCTTGTCTACTCTGATGTCATCATACAATGCTTCTGTGGTCTCGCGCAATGAAACCACCTATGTTCCACACTATCCTCTAATAATGAAAATTTTACAAAATGGAATGAAACAATAAAATGTCTCTTTTATAATTATTCTTTTAACATTATTTTACTTTTAAGAAACTATTGTACATACTAATTTGTTTCTGTGATCGCTGGGAATATGGGTAATAAAGAGTTTTGACAAATGTTTGTTTTAACTGAAGGATTTTTGCCGTAGAATGCTTATAATGTTTCGTTACCTATCGTTAATCTTATATATGTCAAATAGAATGTCATCTCATGCCCACATTGACGACGACGAGTGGGAGGAAACTACGATGGTGGTGGAGGTAAGCCACAATTGTGGGGGGTTTCATTCAATACCTTACTATGTAGCTAAACGGCGTACTGGATGCTCAGATAGTAAGGAAAGCAATTAATCAAGGGCAAGTTAGTCTGAGGCGAACAGATAATGAAAAGCCAATACTGCAGGTTTGACTTTGGATTGTAGTTGTGACTTTACATGTACAGGTTGCAAACTCTCTCTACAGTGGAAAATGGGTACGCACGATAGGAACCGACGTTATTCTGGAGGCTGACAACGGCGAATTAAAGGTAAATCTGTTCTATTTCATTTTATTGGTTAACTTCAGGTAGTTGCAGTGACGGATAAGATGCTGAAAACAGAAAAGGCCCTCTTAACATCGCCTTCTGTTGATAATGATTCCAGTACGCAGAAAAAATAAATGTGGTTTTTGCGTGGCGTCGCGCTAATTCAAATTCGTTGTGTGAGGCAAAGTGACCCCTAAAAGACATTCGAAGTTTTGTTTATATTCAATACGCTGTTATTTTTTTGTGTAGGTAGTTATTTTCTTTTCATCTGTGACCAATATGTCATGTTATTGATTCAATAAACTATTTTTCCGTTCATCGATACTTAAATGTGGTGGATTCTTCTGTGTTCTATCTTCGCATTTTTGTTTGTCGATTTAATTTCTTCGTTGTATTTAGGATTATGCCAAGAGCTAAGTCTCAGTTACCTGCTACGCCTGCTACAGAACCTTCAGTCAGAAGGTCTTCTCGGAGAAATAAAGCAGGCGAGGATGCAGATTTTGTTTCATTGCCCGTTCCAACCAGAAAGAAGAGGCCGTCAAACGGTAAAATTTTGTTCTGCATTACATAAGAATAAATGTTTAAAAAACATTGGTGATTGTTTGTTTTAAAGGTACTCCTGTCAAGAGAAGAAGTGAGCGTCCGGATTCCACCAGTTCTGATCTTCCGGACTGTGAAAAGTTTCTTAGCACTGATGAAGGTAATGATCAATTCAGCTGCAGTGATCATATTTTTTTTATTCTAGAAGTGTCTCCAGTGAAATCAGATATTCGTAACAATGGGTCCGAATCCGCGGAACAGGTAATAATTTGCTCGATAAAGCAAAATATTGGTTGTCGGGGGCGGTCATGATGGCATGTTCATATTGCAGATAACCCCGGAGACTTCATTTGTGGAGAATGATGAAAATGAGTTTGGTTGTGAGAAAGATGAATCAGCTCTTCAAAATACAACTTATTTTTCGGTCAAAACGGAATCTTCGAATTTTCAAGTAAGATTTAATTTCGAATGTTCGAAGTACTTTTTTTTTCTTTTGGAAAGTCATTGGACGATGAAGTCTTTTCCTTAGATATAATAATGGTATCTTGAAAAATTGCGCTTCATTGTGTGTACTGAGGGAATTTAGGTGTTAGTTCCCTTTAATTGCGTTCGTAAGTTCAGATGCAACTCGATTTTTATTTAATCATTCAGGACGACTCTGATCAGATCGACGAGTCTAGAAATTTGGAAAACATGGATGACACTTTTACTTCGGCCATGGATCTCGTATGTTCTCTTTTCTTTTGTTGAAACAAAATATACGAGCCGTCCAACAGGGAGCGACAATTGTTTAACTCGTTCGACTCGTGCAAAGTTTCTTATGCTGGGAATCGGACTTTGGAATTTTTGTTTAGACAGCGACATGAAAAATGAATGAATACAGTCACCTGGGAAACATTTTTTTTAAAGTCCCCACTATCCTCTCTCGGACTGCGGGTCGTTTCAAAAAAAAAAAGAAAAGAAAATTCATTACCCTCTCTGCACTCGAGTTCAGAGGTGCTTATCCGGCCCGGATTTCAAAATTTCAGGCCAGTTTAGGCCGGTCCGGTATCAAGCTTTTGCTCGGGCTTCTGGACACGACTCGCCGCGACCTTGCGCAATGATGCAGCGCACACGTAGTTTGATCTAGGAAATAAGTTTTTTTAGGAAAAAAATAGTTCAGTGGTTTTATAGAAAAATTAAGTTTAAATTCCATGAAGGGGTACACTTCTTTTACCCCACGGCTGTCGTTGCCGATCCGGGTTGAGTGAATGTCCCCCGCCTCTTGTTCTCAATTTAATTTTTTGATCTACGTAGGTGAACGATAATGTGAACGCGGGAACAAAAAAGAACACACCCGAGCCTAAATGGTGCATGTTGGCGCCTGCGGCGCCAACCTGCACCTAAGCCCTTAACCCAATTGATAAAAATTCTCCGTAACTTCTAAAATATGTTTTGCCTATCATTATAGTTCAGTGTATTTATGTCCATTAGTTGATCATATGTACTTCAGATTGAGGAGTCTTCTGGTGCCGCTGATAACGCCATTGAAGAAGAATCAGTTGCGGCTGAAAACGAGATGTCCGCGTCTGGCGAGGTACTTATAAGCGAATTTGGTATAATCTTAACTTATTATAGATTGTCCAGCAAACACAAGAACTTCATCTATCAGACGAAGTGGTTCCATGTTTGGTGATGACTCAAATACAAATTAAGGTATTTTATCTTCATACTGTCTAAAATTCAGTCTTTGTTTAGAAAGAATGCGAAGCCCCCGTTAATGATATTGAAGCTATAGAAGAAGCTACATTCGGTCCATTGCCACCTCCAGTTGACATTGAACCTGAGGCTGTGCGTTTCTTGTCTGCTTTCCGAAAACTTCTCTTATTTAGGTGGATATGGAAGTATCTGACAATGACCAATCACGTGCAGTTACTCCAGCGGTTGTACAGGACGGATATTCTGTTGAAAATATGTCCACATCGGCCAGTGTTTCTGCTTATCCAATAATAGATGTTGGTGTAGTTGATGTAGATCGTAGTAATTGGTATATTCAGGATCAGGCATCGCACAGGACTGGTCCACAAGATGCACCTGCTCACCTCCGAACTATTAAGACAGAGTTTGTTGAACCATCGGCTGATAGGTCACATGAATCGGATGGTGGAGAACATTGGTGGACCAAAGTCGACAAAGGGCAAGAAGCGAATCAAGTTCCTGTAACTTCGGCCGATGATTACGCTAAGCAAACAGAAGCGTGGAGCAGATACATGGTCGAGCAGGGTCTAGATCCAAACCAGGCCTATGATCCTAATTCTGCGGAATATCAACAATATGCTGCTGAATATCAACAGTATTATGAATATCAGCAATACTATGAGCAAAATCCTACTGGTGAATACTGGGATTGGTCTGGTTACTCTGAAGAAGAGATTGCTCAGTGGACTCAGTACTACGGAGGAGACTGGGTTGGTGTGCTTATATTTGTTTAGTCATATTTAAATTGTTACAGTATCAATCTCAAGAAGCTGCTCCACCTAAAGAGATTACCGAAGCGGATAAGGTATTTTTTTTTCTAACAAGCTGTTTTATTCAAAGAGCAGCTACTGGGTGGCTTCTGTCCCTGTAGCAAAGGTTTCATTAATTTTGTTTTCAGAAGAAGCAGCAAGCTCAACGAATGCTGAAAGGGATGATGCGATCCAAGAAGAACGATGAGGAATCACTGAAGAAAAAAGAAGGTGCTGCTGAAAATGCAACTCCTAGTTCCTCAAAAGATACGAGTCTTCCTGTTTCTACCCTGCCTGGACCATCAAAAGCTCCTTCGATGCAACCAGTTTTAGCTGCATCACCTCTACTTTCAAAGGAAATCCACTCTGCGCTGGTCAAGGAAGTGAAAAGTAATAGTTGCATGATTTTAATTAATATGCTCGCAACTTTTAGGTGATCAGAAGGAAGCATTCCATGTCAACATCAAGAAAGAGCCCGTGGATGATTATCATGGCACACAGTCATCTCGTTATGGTTCAACCATTCCTTCAGAACCTAGGTATAGTATGGATGGTTCGGGTCTCCATTATAATCATTTAGATACAAACCACCTTCAACTAGATCACCACCATCGAGTAGAAGTCGTTCAAGATACGATAAGCGAGATGATCGACGCGACGATAGGCGTGATTACAAACGAATATCTTACGACAAATATGATAGTCGAAGATCACCAGACGATCACAGACGTGACCATAAGTATCGATCGCACGAAAGAAGAGATCGAAAAAGTTCCGACACTCATCACTCAAAGTACGATGAGAGGAAGAAGTCTGTCGATAACGTGATTCATTCTAACACTGAGGATGCCGAGATGCCTGTTAGCACAAAGCCTAGTATTTCGGACATTAATGTCCCTCAAGTGGCTGAAGTACGTATTAGTGGGGATTCATTTGTCTCCTATACCGATGGAACGCCTGTGCGAGTTGAAGCTGTTTCGAAAACGCCAGAGAAAGAAATCATCGTTGCGAAACCTGTTGAAGATGCGACTGTTCCTGCTCAAGAAATTGTTAAGACACTGGCGCCACCTGTCCCCAAATTTCAAGCAATTGACGTTCTGATTTATCTCGATGATAGAGTCTCCAAACTTGGAAAGAAGGAAAAAAGGAAGCTCGAACCATCGCTGAAGTTTGTAACTGAAGTTTATTAGTATATATAATTTATTTTAGGTGCGAGTGCGCTGCTCGTGGTCTTGATTGTTCCGATAACAGATGTTTGAATCGTGAAATGCTCTACGAATGCTCGTCTAAGTGTGGTGAACGGTGTCAGAATAGAAGATTCTCATCAGTAATTCAGCACAATTTATAAACAGTAAAGCTTACGTTTTAGCTGCAATATCCAAAACTTGCTCCGTTCTATACTGGACCACAGAAAGGTTGGGGATTGCGGGCTGAAGAGAATATACAGAAGTAATCAATATCATGGAAACATTTGTTACTATTTACTTTAGGGATCAATTTATTATCGAATATGTTGGTGAAGTCGTTACTACCGAGCAGTTCCAGGAACGCACGATGAGGTTATTTTGTGCAGTAATTTAACTGAATATTTGTTTTAGATATGCCAAAGACCCTAATCATACTCATCATTATATTTTCGAACTGGGTCAGAAGCTTATTGATGCCACCATGAAAGGAAATATATCTCGTTTCATCAATCACTCCTGCGAACCAAATGCTATTTGTCTAAAGGTAACAATTGTCTAGCAAGCGAACAATGAGTTTCAATTCAGTGGGCAGTGCCCAAGACACCTGTCGGCGTTAGCAGAATTGGATTCTTCGCTAAACGCGAGATTGCTGCTGGTGAAGAAATTACCTTCGATTATCAATTCTGTAATTACGGGTAAGTTCTATTTTGAGTGTTTAATACTTCAATCAATTATTTTAATCTTTCAGAAAATCGGCCCAAACATGTCATTGTGGCAGTCCATCTTGTAAGGGAATCATCGGAGAAGCGGTTGAAT
>JAQGAV010001181.1:0-22906 GCA_034691345.1 Phasmarhabditis papillosa | reverse complement strand
TTAACAATTGATGCATCCTGTTAACGGTTAATACAGCGATAATTTATATCTCTTTCTCTTAAAACAGACTTATCATATCTATCTTTCACTTACTTTCTACTTATACTTATTTATTATTAACATATGAAGTCGTTTATTCTTATTTTGTTATTTTACTATATTAATTGTCTACTTCTGTCTGTCAACCTGGTGAGTTTACTTAATTTTAGGTTTTTTAGATATAATAATATAAAAGAAATTTATAGAATTGATTAATAGATTAGTAAATACTAAAGATTTCAAGAAATCATAAAATTGAGTGAACTATTTCGTTTCGCCCAGAGTCCTAGACGAAATAGCTCTGATCGGAGATATGGGCCGATCCTTGTTAATATAATAGTTTTCAATCGGTCGAAAAGAAATTATATCTTTTATATTAATAAATTTATTTCAAAATTCCGTTAGTAGATGGGTAAAAAATTTTAGCTTCGCTTTCGGAATTTTGTTCATCTTTTACAGCTGAGTCATTTCGCCACAGGATAAGTAGCGATGAATCATGGACCCTTCAAGAACTCTGGTAAAAGGAGGGAGTTGTTGGGAGTCACCTAAATATGAATCTTACAATACAGTTTAATAACATTAATTTACAATGACTTCAATCTCAAAAAGTATTACAAAATTTGGAATTACTACCTACCAACATAGATGATCGAACACGTATCCGCGTCTGCTTCCTGTTTTTCTAAGTGATGCTCCAGATAACCGGAAACAAGCAGCGGCTCCAAAACAGAACGGCGAGCCTTGAATCAATAAATTAAACTAGTTTTACTTCAAAACAAAACCTGTCCAGCATAAATGGTTCTCTTGCTTTCGAGTCTGTTGAATATGTTCAAAACCTCGTCCGTAGACTTATTGAGAAGACGATCGACAACGACTTTAACTTCACTTTCTTTGGAGCAAGATTTATCCTATATAATATTTTAATCAAGATCTTTTAAAACAGTGCTTACGAAAAAGATTTCCCTCTTGACTGGGTCCACCTTGAAACCATTTGGAAGCACTTGAACAACTCCAGTTTGAAATTCATGGACTTGGAACGCGTGCTCTGGATTGACCGGAAAAGCAGGTACCAGGCTGCCCTTATAGTAAGGTGTAATTACCATGTAGTAGGATTCCTTAATAAGTAAATATGGAAACGGATCATATTTAGCTACCTTATTAGAACCATGCTTTTCGACTACAGAAACAGTGCTTGTAACAGAAGGTATCAGTTCGTAATCCTCTTCATCTAGTAAGCACGGTGACTGTGGTTGAAATAATTCGTCCCTTCTTCCAAAAGACTCAAAATCTAACTGCGATTCGAAACAGGTTATCTAAAGTAATAAAGTTAACTAGAGTAAGTGGTCTCCGCATACTTCTACTTGAGTTCCGAGATCGGGGCTCTTTGAGAGATCAATGGCAAACAGAGGGTGTTCGCTCGGATCAACTTCCTCTTCCCCATATTTGTAGACAGATAAGAGTGCAACAGGTCCCTTGCGCTTGGTATGTCTCGGCATCTTCTTTGTGACAATGGCAAACACTCTAAATCTGAAATAAATAATGTCTGACGTTCTGACAACTGGTTGAGTTGCCATCATCGAGTTAACTCGTAATATAATAAACACACCGATTGTCGCCGCACTGCTCACCTACCGGTAGGGAAAGTTGGGTGATCCTAGGTGGACCGCCCCCCTCTCCACTACCGGCCTTTACGTCGCGCCCACTTCTTCCGGAATCAGATCCATCCAACGGTAGGAAGTGTGGGTCGATCCTATGGGGACCAACTCCCTCTCCACTACCGGCTCTCTCGTTGCGCCCGCAGCTTGGTGCTGATGATGAGGTCATCTATGAAAAAAAAATAGATAAAACATGTAAAACAATAAATATAATAATAAAACAAATCAATGTTATATTATACGATTATATGAAGTATAATATTCATTATATAAAGTTAGTAATAATAACAATTATTTAGTTCCGTTACCCACGGGACGAAATCTCACAAACAAAAAATAAGGGATTGAGGCGGGGTCCTGCCACGAACCAAACCATAAAGGGTTCAAAGGCCCAAGAGACCTCAGTTAACATGAGACCAAGAAGGATAAAAAAGGGTTAGAGATAAAAACAAACAAGAACATAACCTGAACCCAAAAATTCACAAGAAAGGGGAAAGGACCCAAGCCGAAAAACAAACGACTAAACTAAAAAACCAACAAAGGAAACAGAAAGGAAATGGAGATCAAAGGAAACCTGGAAAGTTTACTTCTTCCTAATGAACTTTCGTTGAGCCAATCCGGGATTGTGACGTCTCCCGTCTCCCCGATGAAAGTTCGGAGTAGATGAGGAAGAGGGACCAGCCTGATCACGAACGCGGTTGGAGCTGAAAGAAATTATTTATGTGAACGAAAAAGACCAATAAGAAACAGGCTGCATGGGAGGGCGGGCTGGGCCTGTTATTATTACTAACTTTATATAATAAATATTATACTTCATATAATCGTATAATATTACGTTAGTAATAATAAAGTAGTAATAATAATATTACATTATATTACGTTAGTAATAATAACAATTGCTTGAATTTGCAGCACCTGGAAAGTATAGCCTGTTGATAACCGTCCGAAACGACCTCCTAATGGTAAAATTTGGCAAAGGTTGACGATTTACTGGACCAATGAGCCACCTTTAAAACCTCTGCAGCTGAGATTCCCGATCAAACCGCTTTACTGGTCGAAGCAGATCAAGTGGAATGCGCTTTAAATGAACAATCGATCCCCGCATGCAAAATAGTCTCTCTCAGCCATCTACTAACTGTCGCCGCAGTTATTGCCTTGTTTGTTGAAGGTGAAATAAGGAGTCGACTATCAGTTCGAAAAATCTGAGTTCTCAGAATAAAATCTTTTAGGCAGGTGATCCGACAAAGCAATACATCCGAAAACTTGTGGTATATAGCTTTATGTGGAGGGCCCGATCGCCTGTTCTTGTTTCTATAATTCAAATGAAACACCCAAGTATCGCTATTCTTAACCAAATCATTCAACGAAAGCGCAGACAATTCGGAAACTCTTCTGGGAGAACATAAAGCTAAGAGCATCGTAAGCTTCTTGGTTAGCTTAAACAATTCCATATCCCTATTATCTCCCCAACTTTGAAGCAACCGCAAAACTAAATGTACATATCTTTTTTGCATATCTTGGCTGTTGAGGAAAAATTCCTTTGATGAATCTATCAAGTAAATGAGTACCTTTGAAAGGAGACCCATAAAAATCATTTAATCAGTGTAAGAAAATGTATACCGTCGTCCATCGTTCTTTTGATGAGCTTTTTCTGTGGAGACTAGGAGGTATAAATTCAAAATCTTCAGCGATTATCTGCCTACCTGAGCATTGTCCAAAATGGACTTAGCGAGCAATACCCGGGGTCAGAACAATACCCTGTAATAAAAGTATGACGTAAATATAAACCAAAAACAAAGAAATAGTGAGATAAATTGTTTTTCACATAATGTAATGAAAAAAATCTGGTCATGCCCAGATTTCAGTCAGTTCGCTTAATTTTCGAGCGAGCAACATGTCTGGATGTGACCAGTACGTTTCCCAGTCGTTATGGAAAAAATGACAAATTAAAAATAAGTAATTATACAAAAAAATACGAAATCGTTTATCTATGCAATTTTCACTGGCAACTTGCCATTTTGCTTGCGGTGTAGAATGAAATGCCCATGAAAAGCCTTGAAAACCGGCCTACACCGGCCCGGCTTTTCCGGCCCGGCCCGGCCCAGGTGCAAAAAAGTCGGGCCGGGTTAACAGCTCTGATAATCACACACACCGAACAATAAATGTGATATTCGTGTTCCCCGTATCATTTTAACACATATATCCTATTTTCGTCTACTTTCCATTTAATAAGATATAAGTGAATATTCAAGAAAGAAGTGGCAAAAACAGTTATTTTGATAATAGAAGTAGAAGCAAGTGAATATGCAATTTATCAGCGCTACTTTTTAATTATACGACTATGAGAAACCTCTGAAAATCTCGATAATGCTCTCATTTCCAACCTAGAGCACGTTAACTAAGCTGCACATAATATTTCCCTACTATAAAAAATAAAGAAATGATTATTTACTTGCTGAAATATTAATTTAGGTGAAGAACAAAAATACAAAACTCCCACAAAAACCCGTGAAGTCATGAAAAATGGGATTACTCAGGCTTTCGTTTCGAGACCTCGCGGCTCTATCGTAATGGACCACCCAATAAAAATGTACAAAGTGCCTTTCCTAAATATTTCAAAGTTTTATTGATTTCTGTCTTTGTTGATATTTATATACATTAATTCACTTTTTTATTGTAGTATACTGTTTAGTACAACATTTAACTCATTTTAGGCTGCTGTAAATCAATGATTCATCATACGGCCCCTCGGATGCTCAGTTTCAACTTCGTGAGTCAGGTTTGTTGCTAGTTCACTTTCTGATCTCTGCATTTTCTTTAGGACCGGGCTCCTCTTTCCTTTGCATATGGAGGTAATCTGCCGAGTATGGCAGTTCCACCGATTCCTCCTGCATATATGAATGATGGTGACATGGTCTACTCTTCAGAGCTCGTCTCAAAGGGTAGTTCTAATGCTCGCAGAGGTAAAGACTTTTTTGAATGTTTCAAGGAAATTTTCTGTTCAGGTCTCAACAACAAGACCTACTTCGACCATGGTCTGACGAGAGAACTCTTCAGCGACAATCATGTTTCTTCGTTGATGCTCAACTGTAATATTGATTTTATGGTTATCTGTATATGTGTATTTATTCAGCTAATTCTCGTCTTGGAAGACCCGATTGGTCAGCAACATTGCCTTCTGCTCGAGCGCCTTCCTCAGAGGGTGAGATCTTTGCTCGTAAGGTCTTTGTTGGTGGACTGCCAATTGATGTTAACGAAGGTAAATTACATATTGCAACTTCTTTAACTTCTCGAATATTTAGGGGAGATTCGTCGCACATTCGAACGGTTTGGTAGCGTCATTGTTGACTGGCCACGTCGCCCCGATGGACACCTTGACGACTTGATGAAATCAAGTATGGATAGAATTTCAAATCACGCATGATTTAAATATTCACAGGTCGCTCGATGACAGGATACGTTTTCTTGGTCTTCGAGGAGGAGCGATCTGTGCAGTTATTGGTCAACGAGTGTCATAGAGAGGATGACAAGTAAGTATAATATTCATTGTCGGGAAATCTATATGTATTTATTTTAGGTATTACTTGTTCATCTCTTCGCCCACTATGCGTGCAAAACCTGTGCAGGTTAGACCATGGAAACTGTCGGATATGGATTATATGCTGGATGGAACAATGCCATTGGATCCAAGAAGAACAGTTTTCATTGGCGGAGTTCCACGTCCAACTCGTGCAAGTATGTTGCATAATTTTCTGTTTTCTATTAAATATATTATTTAGGAGAGCTTGCTGATTGTTTGAAGCAGCTCTACGGATCCGTCTGCTATGTTGGCATCGACATTGATCCAGAACTGAAGTACCCGAAAGGAGCTGCGCGTGTCACCTTCTCGACTACCGAAGGTTTCATTGCTGCGATCACTGGAAGATTTGTACATTTGCCACATGCGGACACCAGGAAGCGAGTGGAAATCAAGCCGTATGTGATGGACGAGCAGATGTGCGACGAATGTCAAGGGAAGCGATGTGCATCCAACTACGCACCATACTTCTGCGGTGATGTTGGATGTATGCAGGTATGATTTATTTTTACATCTCGAGCGACGTTTGTTTTCAATTTGTATTTCGGGCATGGGGGTATAACATGTCTGTTTATGACTTGTTTGATCGGTCTAATTCCGCATTCACATAGGGTTGATAACTAGTTTGCACAATGTTGCGTCATTCAGAAATTTTCATTACTTGTCCTTTCATATTAACGATGAATTTTCTATCATATCCTATAATTTAGTACTACTGCGAAAGCTGTTGGGACATCCTTCATGGCTCTCTCGTTTCCCGTGTCAGTCATCGTCCATTGGTACGATTGGGAGACCAGACTAAGGTAATACTTTTCATAGCGGCCTAATATGATACTATATTTTAGGTTCTGCCGAGTCCTCCCCATCACCATGGTCATTCGCGTCCTCGTGGAAGTCACCGCAACTACTCTCGATTGAGCCAGTATCCCGGAACTTCAACAATCTACGGCCGCATGTGAATATTCTTGTGCCATATTTATTCTTGTAAGTTTTATATATTGCACATTAGGTGCCCCTAATATATATTTTAATATATTGTTAACACGTTTTATCCTATTTTACATTGTAGTTTACCTCATATTGTCGTGAATTAATTGTAATGTTTTTACTTGTCTTACTTGTGTTGTGTACCGTTTTCTTGTAGTATTTTTCTTTTTATTTTGTCCGTTTAAATTTTATTTTATTTTGAATAATAAAGTTTGTAACTTTTTCATGTAAAATTTTTTTCATTGGGGTTGAGGGTCGTTCAATGGCATACATAGGCCAATTTATTTAGGTACTCTAGCATCTGGTAAGCTTACTGGAGTAATCTGGTTTTGAAAAAAAAGTTGCAATTGTTATGCTTGTCATTTTTCATATCATAATAATTTC
Organism: Phasmarhabditis papillosa; assembly: GCA_034691345.1. Classification (NCBI taxonomy): domain Eukaryota; kingdom Metazoa; phylum Nematoda; class Chromadorea; order Rhabditida; family Rhabditidae; genus Pellioditis; species Pellioditis papillosa. The sequence goes on along the minus strand of JAQGAV010001181.1, from coordinate 16,264 downwards.
TTCTTAACGGAGCCGGGTAGATTGCGAGCGGGGAGAATCCCGAAAAGCCGTGTCATACGTACAATCATTTTTATTTAGCACCGCTGTTCCCCATAGTACTCACTTTTTTAATTCCCAAATAGAAATCACGTTTATCCGCAGTGGCATTTAGGAAAGTTAGTTTGCTCATACAAATTTCGCACCTATGTTACGCGGATGACAGGGTTCAGAGTTGTGATAACGGGATGATAAATAGGCTTTATTCTGTTTGGGGCATAATACCGTTATACAGTGTGCTTAGAAAATCGAATCAAGTTACTGTTAAAGACAAGTGAAAAAAATTTTGAAATTTGATTCTCCAAAAAATTCATGCAACCTCGTTGATAACTGTGCCTCCAAGCAGTTTCTTTAGTATGGGACAGTACTTTTCCGGCCATAGGGTGGTTGAGTTGGCAATTAACCATACACTTAGTTGTTGTTCAAGAATAGAATCGTCTTCAAGTCCCTTAGCTTAGTGATCAAGGCTTTCTCTTCAAACCAAAACGGGGAGAGGATTCCCAACACCCATTTTCTCATTCCCAGAAAATATCTGTGACCAATAAGAATGTTAATCAATTTGTTCCAGAAGCATGTTCCGTTAAGTACTGCCCGAAAAAGTCGGACAAAAAAACATAGCGTCTCTTTCGGGCCTTTTTACTGCAGAACAGTAGTTGGAAAGGGTAACTAAAGAACTCAATTAAGTGTTGTTCGAAACTAAAGAGAAGTGCGTCTTGAAGCTACACTCATTAATATAGTTCATAAATTAAAGACTGCCGTTAGCGGTATTTTTCATGGTTTCGAAAACTCTGTAGGAAAATTAAACGTTCATATTATGGTTCAATGCGCGATTTTTTCTTTCTTTTCAGAAAAATATTATTGTACTAGTTTTATTTTGTATAATGTCCAGAAAAAGACAAGCCTATACCACCGTGCTGTGAGGTCTTTTTTTGTTATAGACTATATGATACTTTGAAGCAGAGAATTCATATGCTCTATATTCAGAGAGAACAAGTTCGATATTACAATTGTTATTACTTGTTTACTAAACAAAACACAACTAAACACTACAAAATGATGTTTTTCTCTCTTTCTAGAAACTGGTAAATGACGAATGTTAGTTCGTAAGTGCAGTGCAATAAGCATGTTAAACGTAGTACAGTGCAGAGTGTACCGAGAGAAGATGTAGAAAATCATTGATAGATAATAAGAAAGTTGAGCGAATAAGTAAAAAAGTTGTAAAATTTGTTATAAATAAAAAATACACTGTATTAAAGCCAAAGTTAAATGTGTAACAACTCTTTGGGCGAAAGTAAAAGACTCTGAGAATAACGGGTGGTGTTCTTTATAACTATTTTACGGACTTTATGAAAGTGATGAAACATACCAGAGCTGTTAAGCTGGTCTGGCCTGAGCTGGCCTGCGAGGTTTTTTGGTCAGGCCAGGCCAGCTTGATAGTCTGAAACACAATTTTCGAAAACACGCATGAGCTACATTCGCAACCGAATACACCTTGACTGAAGTGTGTTAGACTACTTAAATAGGTTATCCTCTTTTTTGTCTGAGCTGGAGAACACCTTTAATTTCTTTAAGAGCACGAAGATACATCTATTGAAGCATAGAAGAAGCTAAGTATATGAAGAATACTTCCAACCACCGCCTCTTCTATTTCAGGGGTGTAAATTTACTGATCCCGACCGGTCCGAGTATGGAAATTTTACACGTCCGCCTGGCCGGAGCCTGCCCTATCCCACTTCTGTTCAATCTCAGTAACAAACTTTCTCAACCACTTGTCAGTCTGGGAATCGTAAGTGCTTTCCATCTGATCGTGCCGTTCTTCGTGCCATGGAGGCGTTTCGCCCACCAGACAGATAAGTCTGAGATTCTTTGCATTTTGTTTAATTTCGCTTCTGATAACTTCATGTCTTTGTTTCTAGTTATTTAGTGTAAGTGACGGTCTGTACCATCTTGACTCGACTGACTGATGACTAATAACAGACCACCCAGGGCAGAACGAGATTAGACAGTTAGCTCCGCCCATTTTCTAAAAGAGTTTTTATGAGCTCGCTAGATTCAGGTTATCTGAACTTCGGAGTTGTTGGATTTATTCGTGTCGTTGATTAGATTACAATTATATTTGTGATATGGTCTGAAATAGCAATATTCTTGAGAGCAGCGGTGTTATATAAATGTATGCAAAATCGGTTAAATGAGAGCTTTTAAAAAAAAGTTTATTAACACCGCTTTTCTACAGGATACTGCGCTAGTTTTTTCAACAAACATTATTTTAACATATCTAGGTTGCTTCGAGGCAGTGAGTTCATATTGCAGTTATTAAAGAATATCGGTAACATTTTACTTCCAACTTCTGCTTTTCATAGTCTAAATCCTCTCCATACCCAAAAGAAGCCAATTCGAATTTCTTATTATATAGATTGGGTGTAACCTATTGATACAGTGATGCCTAAAAACGGTAAACCGACGTTTTGCTCAATCCAAAATTAAAGTCGCTTGAAAATCCTGCCACCCCGGTAGGAAATTACTAAAACATTTGTACCATTTTAATGACTGAATACAACAGTATTAGCGAAAAAGAAGTACAATTCTTAACATAAGTATGGTTTTCAGCAATTTTTGGAATATCTGAAATAGTAACCGGAGATAGAGATGCCAGCGATGGCCAAAATTCAAAATGCTGTAAAATTATTAGTTTTTCTTCAAATTTTTTGTTATTTATATAGTTTTCATAACTTTTGCATCTGAATAATATAAAACCAAAATATTTACAACAAAATTTTGAATTGACCGTGCCTTTAAATAATTTCTGGTCACATTCTAATAAATTATGTAAAAGAGGAGTCAATATGACACCGCGATTCTGGCTAACGGCGTACACCGAGTAGCCTAAGTTATAATTTTTAACTTTCTGAACTTAAAAATAAGTAAAAGTGCTTGTCCGTACCATGTTGTTAGGATGATTCATGCTTAGCCAAGAAATAATAAGAAACAATAGCCTTAGAACCCACAAGAGAGCTTAAATGTCAACTAAACATACACAAAGCCATTTATATCTAACAATATTTGTCATTTTTATTGTTTCTTTTCTAACCAAACGAGACAGGGAAGTTCACGCTGACAATGCTCGAGACTTCCTTGTTACAGTAACCTGTAAGAATAGCAGTCGCTAGATCCGGAAGGCATATTTCATCCATATATTTCTAGCGATACTCCTTATAAATATAAACATCTTTGCTCATCCACAAGGGCGAAGTTTTGTCGGGCAGTGCAGCCCGAGCAATTTTGACCAGACATTACCTCTGTTTAATTGGATCGCTAGTTGAAGATTAGTTTATATTTCACAGAACAAACTGAGATCCAGATTTAGTTTGAAACCCGGTAGTTTTGTTATATTTCCGATTTGCAAATGATTAATACCTAAAATAAAGATCACAAATGTATTTATCAGAAGAGCTTGCTCAAAACCGCCTGACAATGAGTCTATCACATCAAGTTGGTCAATAACTTATGATGTAAACTTTTGTTATATCGCTTGAACTTTTCCAACTTCTCACAAGAACTATAGTAAGATCCGAGAGTAATAATGAAGAGTTAAAAAAAGATTCTCATTAAAAATGGCTCAGAAAGCTTTCGAAATACGAAAATATACGCAAAATTGCATAAAAATACGCAAGTAACACTCCATTATTCGTCTGGATTCAGACTGTTTATCTCTAGAAATATTTTTTTGAACTTTAGTTCTAAACTTTACAAAGTGTTTTGTCTTCTTGACTACTCGGGTTTGTCATTTATTAAAATGTCAAATTCAAAGACTCTTCTTATTCCTATTGCTAAAGTTACACTAGACGACATTTAGAAGCATACCAGTAGCGGCCTTACAGTCATCCAAACAAGATTTAATCAAAGTACGCAGCTAGGCGAATTCAAGTAATTTCATGGAAATTTAAGCTTTAGTTTTCTAATTTATAAATTTAGTAAGGTTTTATATCTTTTATATCTGAGAATAGGTGTGCATTGTTTCGTTATAACTTTTAGCAGAGCTTTGGAAAATAACTTGTAAACGTATTCAAACAGTTGTAATTTAATCGTGTGCACTTTGAATTTGGTACGGTACTATGTTTACTAAATCATATTTCTTAACTATTATCTCAAAACTCTTCTAGATTCGGTATTTTAATAACTTATTTAAATCTATTAGATTTCTTACACCAAAACAGGAATTCGAACCAGAGGTGGCTGTCCGGCCGGCCCGGCCTCTAAAATTTCAGGCCGGGCCGGGCCGGAAAACCGGCTCTGGTGAGAACAACCCAATCGATTCAAAATCTTTGGACCCCTGCCCGAGCCGGCCCGAGAAATTACCATTCCTGCACCCCAAAGATCGATTCACATCTTGCAATTCCACTTAATAGCAATGAACATTCATTCTTAAGTCCAACTATCTGCCTATAAAACTATTGTCTTCGTGGGAAACCAAACAGCCTAATTATATATTCAGCAGTGTTATAGGGATTTAGAAAGCAGCTACAGTAACCCAAATGGTTGGATTGGCTAATCCTAAATTACTATTCCACATTTCTCTTGGAATAACAATCTATTCTAGAGAATTCTCTGATTATATATTCTACTAAGTGTAAACAAGTTTACTGTAGGTCTTTCCTTGCGAATCTGATCGACTATAAAGTGTTTATTCGAAAATTTCAGCAATACCGTTTAAAGTTGTGGAGTTTAAGTCCTTTCGACGAACGTTTTTTTTCTCCAAAAACCCTGTAAACATTAGCTACAGTCTGAATTTAGAGATAGATTTCCAGTGAAGTAATGGAGATGCGGTATGAAAATTCGGTAACTTGAAGCCTTTCTTTTTATTCATTTGTGCATTCATTTTATATAACACCGTGCCTCCCCAGGATGAAACAGTGTTTGTTTAAAAAATGTTTATTTCCTGTATCACTCGTATCACAATAATAGTATATTTCTTCGAGGCAGGCCTTCGGCCATTCATTCCGGAATCTTCTGTGCAGATACGGCTCCATTCTACCTTTCAATCTTCGGGTGCATGAAACATGGGATAAATAAGCTGTTGGGTTACCAAGCCTTCTGCAGCTACGGGGAGTCGAACCCACAGCCTCAGATCATCACCGATTCAGAGACCGCTGCTCTAACCACTAGACTAAAGCACCCGCGATCACCCCAGGATACTACACTGGGAACCTGGCTTTTGATTCTGACTATAGCGTCATTACAAGCAAAACAATATACATTAAACACTAGAACGCTAATTTTGAACTGTTTCCTAGTAGTCTTCTTTTAATATTACAAAATTCTTCCTCAAATAATCTGAACTTAAAAGCAAGGTAATGACGTTTCTTAACTACTTAACAACTAGTTTAATCTTGCAAGAAACCTCACGTCATTTCCTACGAGGGCAAACCTGCTTTTTCTCCAAAGTTGCAGTCATTTTTGTATGTTTTTCTGCATTTAATACGTGTTTTTCATTATTTTCTTAGTTTTTGCATCGTTTGTTTTTGCAGAAATATGTTTCAACCTTTCCGAGTAACTGGTTTTCGCAAGCAGCGCGCCAACCCCTTATCGTTGCCAATAAAGGCATACTACGGCCACAACTCGGACAGTTCGAACTCAGACGACGGCTCAGAGGGGTTAGCAACAGCCCGCTTGTTTTTAGAAAGTTTATGTTTTTGAGTACCGTTACACTTTGGGTTCTTAGAATCGACTAGTTAGAATATAGATTATTTTATCTTGCAAAGCTTCCAGTTCGGAACAGAATCATTCGTTCAGTTGTAACTACTCATTCTACATCCGTGAAACTTAATCAAACCGGTGAACATACTTTTTTTTACAATTTAGTAGTGAAACTGTTTATTTTTCGGTAATTTGAATATTTGTTCAATACATATCACATTAACTCAGACAATCCAGCGGGCCGGGCCAGACCCTAGCAAAAGTTGGCTGGCCCGGGCGCAGGTTAGATTGTCTGCATTAACTTGTTCAAAATCTCCCTGTTTTACCAATTTTTAACAAAAAGCCTGTATTCAGCTTTTTATATGTATTAGCTTTGGAAAAAATTACACAGCTAGAAACTGTTTCTGGTTCTTTTGGAGTATATATCAGAATTTTGTTGACTCATTTTCATGATTTCCAAACGGCGCTACATGCGCTAACAGTTTCTCGAATCTTTACTAATTAAAGTGCAATTTAACTGAAAACAAGTTATTTCTGTCGAGTAAACATTCTGTCTCTTGTAGAGAAAACGACAACTAACAGTGCTTCAGTTCATTTGAGATGATCTATGAGAATATTATGTATAATAACAAAATATTATGGAATAGAAATGTTCAATATTTTGAATTTTTTGATATATTGTCTGTACGGGCATAAAAAGCTGGTCTTTTGCTAACTGTAATATTGTCAGGTGTTCCAGCCTCTTTGGGCTAACCAGTGGCCGTAGTAAAGAAACGTCCCCGGGCAGTTTTCAAGTGCCCGAACAGTTGAAATTTGTTGCCCGGGCAGGCTAAAAACGGCCCGTGCACCCACCCGACCGTTTCTATATTACGGCCACAGGACAATAATCTCTCCTCAACAGGACTACACAACGCACCGTTGCGGATTCTGCTTCTCATTGAACTAAGTTTATATGGTTTTTTCGAGACTTCCCGGCAGCTTAAATACCATTAGTTCATTAAACCATAGGTAACAAATACTTTTCTTCTAACTTCCGTTGCAACTATCCTTTATCACTACTCATCATTACTCTTTAAAATGATGTATTCCTACGAATTGAGCGCTCTTTGAACTTCCATAGCCACCTGAAAAGCGAGTTACAAACCAAAATTACCGTAATCCTACAGTAACCCGACTTAAAAGTGCATCAATTAGTGATTTGATACCTTTCCCCCGTAAGTTCAAGAATGTCAATCTTGTCCGGTTGCAATATTTCTTTGTTTTCCGCGTTGTTGCTTCGGCAATGTTGCGAAGTTTCTGAGAAGGGGCCGGTTGGGTCTCAGTGCGCTGCGCTTTTTTAGCACAACTTTAGCTGAAACCGCGCAGGCGCATCAAGAAGAGGACTAGTGTAGCCCCGAAGTTTACTAGCAGAATTTTTATGCATTGTTGCACGAACCATTTGGCCCAGGTTTCCGGGTGTAGTTCCGGGTTGCCAGAGCCTTTTGCTCGTTTGAAGGTAGGTATATAATAAGTTTATCGAATCGGCCTAATGTAGAAGTTGTTTGACTGTAAAGACAACTATTTGTACTGTTTCCGGTTTATCCATGCCACCGATTACCTTTCAACGGAACTCAACTTCTTGAAATTCTTGTAAATCAATCCTAGTTCTCTTCAAAATTGAAACCTTATTGATTCTGATTTTGCTCTGTCTCGTTGCGTTAGGGCGCGGCGATCCGTGAACACCGGTAACTAACGTTGTTGATGCCGTTCTTTAACTGTAAGACCTAAACACACCGTTTCTCTTTAGACACCCTTTATTGTAACATTTGCCTACCTGTATAGGCGCACCTTTCTTGGTCAGAAACCGTCTTTTTATCCACTGTCTTCCTTTTTATATGTCCTTTCTATTCAATAATGTCATAATATTCCCCGTCTCAGTTGACTCGTTCAGGTGCTGAACTTTCCGTTTTTGGCTGAACTTTTTTAAATTCGATCCGAACGGAAAACGATAGTCAACGACCAAACTTTACCGAAAACTCAGACTTCCGCGTTCTCAAAGTTCTGTTCACAGCCGAAAAAGTAGGAGAACAATCCGAATAGCGAGACCAGAAGTCATACGGTGGTAGTACGAGAGAAGACTCTGGTTGACCAGAAATCATTGTGGACTATTATTACAAACAGACTTGATGCTGAGCTTCCAAAGTAGGCGCTTGTCAGCATTTTGCTATCTATAAGTTCTTCTCTTTTCGAAACAACCTATTTCAAGACCAAAAGCTATGTTTCCAGCGAAGTATCCTATAGCAAGGCGCTGTTACATCAAAAGAAACTACTTTTGATTTCTCAAAAATTAGAAAATCTCATAAAATTAGTGCTGTTTCGACTCGATATGTGATATTGTAAGCTTTGCATTGCGCTAATTAAGCCTACTATGGGATTGAGTAAAGTGAACATTTCTCAGGGTTCTTGTGACTAGGACATTTTACGGGTTTATGTCCAGAAGGCAAACTAACCGTATATATTTTCAGTTTTATAGTTTAGTTTTCATATTGCAATCTCCATCGAGAGCCAGGTTTCCAGCGCAATTACCTAGGAACAACCGATGTTATATAAAATGAATGTACTTTTAAAGAATCGGCTACCAGTTCAAACATTCTATTGAAAAATGAACTTTAAGTTTAAAATGGAACGCAGTCCTTTAATCCCACTGTCTCCGTTGGCGAGCCGTGACCGATATTCCATTCTTTATTATGTAATACCGCCTCTGCGAGGATACTGCGTACTAAACCTCCAGCAATTGATACCGACTATATATGGAAATTTGATCATGTAAGCCCCGACGGGTTCGTGGATATGGCTTTATTGCACAGCAAAAAGTAGCTTTTCATTTAATTTGTTCGCTTCTCAACCGAATTTTATCAATTCTCGACTTTTTTCTAAGTTTATCCGCCGTCGGCTTATATATGGAAGGATGTTTGCGAGAAGCAACCCGATTCACCAAATAGACTACGCTAACACAAAACAGAACGTTTAACGGAACTAGGGTTTTATAAACTTTTATAATAGATTTATTAGCTTTTTTATTGTTCTTAAATTGTTATCTGGAAATTATGCCATAATTTATCTAATGTTTCATGATTGAAACATCGCAATTAACGAACTACTCCTTCGTTCTGTTACTTATTCGACAGCTTGTGAAAACCCAACTTTTCCAGTTCATTATCCCGGGAAGAGACGTGTTAAATAAAAATGAACGCACTGTTGAAGAAAACCTACTTTTGTACTATTTTATGTATAGTCTATAAGAAAAATAAGACTGCAGTGCGCGGTGTTGGGTAAGGTTTGTAAAATCTCCCCTTATTTTGGCAAAATTGAAAAACCATTATATGGTTCGCTTCTTAATTTTTTTTTTGTTGTCGGAACAATATTATTGTACCAGTTTTATTTTGTATCATGTCCAGAAAAGACAAATACGCAATTGCGGAAATCTACGTATTCCACCGCGCTCTGCGGTCTTTTGTTTGTTATAGACTATAAATATCTAGAATATATATGTTGATCTATCACTTTGAAGATTATGATTATCTTTTTATATTTCTATACGCAACATTAACTTTCATTGCGGTTCTATTTTCAAGCGTGGGAATAATACTGAAAAAGGCAGTGGATTATTGTGCTGAGTCAGATAACTTATCCCCGTCAAAGGCCCAAGCGTGCCTTTTGATAGTGCCGACTAGGATATTGGGATATGGCTCAGAAATATATTAGTAGTGATCAAGTCAGGGGCGCGGTGGTAAATAAAAATAAATGTACTTTTAAAGAAAAGGCTGTCAATCCACATTTTATATAACACCGCTGCTATCTAGGTTACTGAAACTTAGCTCTTATTATTTCAAATAACATTTCATATCTTGATCTATTTGTTGGATATGATAATCCCAAATGACAGAGGAACGTTTCGGAAAATATGCCTTGGGCGGGATCTTACGTTTACCGGACGAGTGCTCTAACCACTGAGCTACCACAGGTTTGGTCGGTGTATTGTGAACTTAGAACCTACCAGTTCTAACTAATTTCTATATTACATTTTTTGTTCCGGGCCCAATTCTGGTTTGATGATCCGTTTGCACTATCTGTTGTAGACAATTTCGACTGAAAATATTCGAATTAGTTGATTCATTTCACCGAAATTGCTTAATCATAATAATTTAAAGCAGATTTGAATGAAAAATGAAATTATGTTTTGAATTGGAGAGACGGTTCTGAGACTAGAAATATTTACAGTTTTTGAATGGGGGTTCAATTTTGTCAAGGGGGTCTTGGGTGATCCTACCGAGCCATCCCCGATACCGGCCTGGGTGATCCTACCGAGCCATCCCCGATACCGGCCTGGGTGATCCCTGGGAGATCCTATCGAGAAAAATAAGATAAATTGTGATCAGGGGTGTAAGTTTCACGGACTGGGCTGCGGACCCGGGCAGATATCTATAGCTACAAGCATTATTAATATTGTTTTGCTTTTTTATAACTTTCTTTATACGTCACATATTAAAGAACTAGTACTTATGTTGTAAACTCTTTATATTTGATTATCATTTTTATTTATTTAAACTATAAATTCTCTGCTAAACTATATAGATTTCAGTGATGAATACAGATTCACCTCTTGCTCTTAAAATCGATTTCGATGTTCGGATTAACGTGCGGAATATACGGGATGGAAAGGATATAGGTACGAAACGAAGGAATTTTAATCTTCAAAAGATACAATCCGGCTTATTGGTTCAACTTTCAACCGAATGCGTGAAAACTTGCAACTTCGGTTAAGCAATCTTCAGACTGAGACCTGATTTACTTGACTGACCCACCATACAGACAAGCCTATAACAACCGCGTATCGTTCAAAATCCCCATCATAAAAAGCAAGCCTTTTGCAGCTACGGGTAGTCAAACACACAGTCTCAGGTGCTCGTGGATTCAGAGACCGCGGTCAAGTCAGATGCTCTAATTAAGATAAATATAACTTATAGTCTATATGTTGTAGAGTTAGTTCTCCTTTGCTGGCCCAAAGAATAAGGAAATGGGAAACTTTCATGGAGCAGAATTAAGAACTTAAAAACTTTTTAAATTCTGAACTATCTATGTCTTTCAGAAGACCCTGTGTTTTCTCATCGTCATTTGCTTAACTCATGCTCCATACTGTTTCGGTCATTACTAGAGGGTTCACCTCCAAACGGAATGGCCTGTATTGGTTAGTTTATACTCTGATCCTGTAAAAAACGCTGTGAAATTCGTGATTTTCAATACGGAATATCTCAAACAGATAGGTTTACGGTAGTTTTATCGTGGGAATATTGTTATTTAACGGTGCACAGACATAGTCTGCGGACAAACGATATGCAATTAAAAGGTTTGACTGCTCAATTTAAAACGAGCAAAACAGTTTTGTTCACTAATATAAATTAATTGTTTCTGAAAATCTATGAAAACTGAATATAATAATCTTTTAGACATTGATATTCGTTCGGCCCCAAATGGTCTATCTGCTTTCAAGGCTATGCATTTCGCTCTATACACTGGTGAAATATCATATATAGAAGCCCAGCCAGCTCAGGTAAATGAGAATAAACATATCTATATTTATCCAAACTCATCCACAAAGATTATTACCGAACTTCTTTTATAAAAAGAAAGATTGTTACCCTCGAATTGAACTGTTAAATTACTTTAACTCAGTATTTTAGGTTCTTTACGTAGCTCGAATCTGTCAAGTACCTCTTATAGAAAATTTAGTGCTTACAAAACATGTTGAACTTAACCCCTTTGCTATGTTTATGACACAGTTTAATCATACTCCAGGTATATTTTCAATTATCCAATCATTTTGCCTAGAATAATTGTATAGCAACAAAAATATTTGTGGGATCGGATTTTTCCTCTCCCAAAAGTTCTTCTTTGGAGAAAAAATGAACTTGTTCAATTAGAAAAAACAAATTTAAAAAACGAACTCATTAGGTACAAATACCTTCTTAAGTTAGAGAAAAAATTGTAAAAGTGAATATTTTAGTACAAAACTATCTGCAATCTCTTATCTCGCTGTGTGTTCCATCTACGGCAGGTTTTATGCAAGTACAAGGCGGACAGAATGCTAGTAGCAGTGTTACATCTGGTAGTATTACAAGCGAAGAAACTTCACAAAGGTACTTTGAGAAAAGAATTATTCTGAGAAATCAATCAAAATCTAACTTTTTAGTACGACTCCTAGGTTCATAGGTAGTTATTTTGAGTAATTATAGTCTGATACAAGAGTAATACCAAGGTGTAATCTGAGTAAACACCGCAGTTTCCGGCATTCTCAGCGCGTGGAGCCTGCATATTGCAAGTAGCCTTCATTCCCCATGTCCCACGATAATTTATTCTTTTGCCCGCGTAACTTTTATTTTAACACGCCGGCACTACTCTGGTATTGGACTATAGTTAACATACAGGTTGATGTCCTTCCAATACAAGAATCCTTTAGATCGAGCAGTGACTGTGACTCCCCGGCATCTCCCGTTTCATGTACTAAGGAAACTTCCTCGGATGAAAAAACACTGCCAAATGATGATAAAGATGGTTAGTAATGAACCGTAGAGTATGCATAAATAACATCCACAGCATCCTGAGAAAGGTTGTTAAATAAAAATTTGTCTAATTTTGAAGACACCATCGCTCTAGAGGATACCGCGCTGGAAACCTAGTTCTTGATTCCGTAATATACACACAAGCTTCAAGAGTGAGAAAAGTGTCATATCGGGTAATAATAGCGATATGATTAGTGCCGATGGTTAGTAAGCTGGGGTGTAGGTCTGCGGCGCCAGTTACTAGGGTGGCCGCTTCCGGAAGATTCCAGGATAGACCTCCTCCTCCCCGTAGATATGATATAAACCTCCTATAGACCTCCTGACCTGATATGAAGCTTCCCCTTGGATGTTACAACCAATAAAGATAATAACAATAAACTAATTAACTATAATAAATACATAAGACTCGAAGCGTAGGATATATCAATTCAGACTAAACAGTACAATTGATTTATTCCGAAATTAGGAACAATTTCATTAAACTAAGCCCCAACTATTTTCCCTGGATACTTCTGGATCAAAATTGATAAATTTTAGCTAAAATATTAGCTACTTTTTGACATTTTCTCAATATTAACCAACTTTTTTAGTCGAATGGGCGACGTTAGTCATAATTCATTTGTTATATTTTACTATTCATTTTTGCTTAGACTAAAGGTCAACCTAAAAGGTTATATTGTTTATTACTTTTACATTGAATACAACAGAATTAATAAAAGTCTTTATTGATTTGAAGCAAAACAAAGTGAAGATATGTCTTGCGAGGGATTACACCAAAATGAATACGGCCTGATCTGTACCGCCCTTTCAAAAAACTTTCCGCAGCCATAACTAATATAACAATCTCTCAAAAACTATAAATCTGGAGAAGATTAATAAAATAATTTCATAATATGCTTTTAGGTTGGTGTCGCAATAAAAAGTACATAGAGAAGATAGAGCAGGGCTATATGTGTACAGTTTGTAAGAAGATTTATGGTAGATACAATTCTGTATCTTATCATGTTACTATTTATCATAGAAATCCACCTATTAGGTAAGAAAGCAAAATGCAGTTAATAAGGGCCGGCCCGGTTTGGTCTGCTCAAAAATATATATGGATCGGCCTTCGAACGCCTGGTGAGGGATCTCATCCTCGCGGAATCACAGGCAGACTACTAGGCTATGTGGGCCCCTATATATCCAATCCAAAATGTGATCCAGATAATGTTATTACAATAAATACTTTTAAAATATATGATTTATTGCAGATGTGACGAAGCTGGTTGTCAGTTCTCTACCCGCGAAGCCCGTTACATACACTTTCACAAATACTACAGACACCATATTCCATTGCCAGAAAGCATTGACCTAGGTAATATAATTAACCAAGTAACAATCTACGAAACTAGTGTTTTTACCTTAGTTTTCTATAGGTTCGTCGAGATTCCGGGCGCAAAATTTGATTGAAAAGTTCTATACAGCTAGTAGAATATGATTTTGATTCCTTTTCTTCACGTTGTGTACATTTGGTTTGATTACAGGAAAATTCGAATATTATATATAGTCCATCTCAAGACCTAGGTTTCTAGGGCGGTATCACAAGCGGGGCACAGTGTTATACAAAATGAATGTTCTTTTGGTGAAAACGCACCACGTCGACCGATTTTACGTTCATTTTTATAACACTGCGCCCCGCTTGTGATACCGCGCTGGAAACTGAGGAATTCGAATATTGTATATATTTTATAGCATTCGAATCTTATATTTTTCTTTTAGGTTCCCGTAAATGCCCTCTATGTCGCCATGTTTCAAAGAGTCCAGCAATGTTAGAGAAGCATATATCAAGACATCAAGTAGAACCAACAATTAATAGGTAAGAACAGATATTATTAAATTAAAACAGAAATATTTGAACAATTCTCAGTTCTTGACAGTTCTGTTAACGACTTTTCGGTATTTGAGAGTCGCATTAAAACTAGATTTAATAAACGAGAAATGGTATATTCTATAACAAACAAAAGACCGCAGAGCGCGGTGGTATACGTAGGCTTCCGCAATTGCGTATTTGTCTTTTTCTGCATATGATACAAAATAAAACTAGTACACTAATATTTTTCTGACAACTAATAAAAAATTGCGCATCGTACCATATAATGATTTTCCAATTTTGCCACAGAACGAGCGATTTTTGAAACCTTACACAACACCGCGCACTGCAGTCTTTTGGTTGTTATGGACTATAATTAAATAACTTTTCTATTGTTCGACGATCTTATGTCCGAATAGAAAACGAGAACCCTTTTTAGTAGGATAGGCATTGCTCCAATAAGGCATATGAGCACATCTCTATCACCCTAATTTTACCTCTAATACTACCAATACGAGTTTTAATCATCTAGTTGACCAGATACGACCAATTTTACGACTAGAAACGTGCAGCAACTGCCTCTCATTACTGGTATCTAGTTTTAATTACCTCATAATTTACCTAAACATTCCAAGAAAGCAACTACAGTTCCAAAGTGATATTATTATATCATTTTTTGTGACGCGCAATTTACCAAAAAATCCCGTTATTCACAAATTTTCACATAAAAACACTACGTCACAGCCTCATTTAACCAATTCAATCACCAAAAACTATCGCATTTTCTGCCTTGGCGACGAATTTGTTGAAAACTGCGTACGCATGTTGGTGTATTGTTTACTGTCAACGGCAACAGCGTTGTTTAAAATGTACTCAGTTTCTGCAGACAAATGATTGATGTATGAATAGGGTGTCTTCCTTGAAATTCTAATACGAACGCGCCAGTACCAAATACTTTGTTTTTCTAGAATGGTACAAAAATAGCATTGAATTAGTTTTGTCTAGGAACTATTTTTAAATAAAAGATTTGGATTGGAAATTATAGACCAAAATCAGCTTAAAACTGTAATGCGAGATCTATTAACCCGGATTCTTATGACTATAGTCTGTATCTGTATCACGGGCTGTGTTTCCAGCTCACAATCAGTTCATTTATTTGAATATAACACCGTTGCACTCTAGGAAACTCCGCTCGATACTAGGTCTAGATGCAGACTATAGATAGATACGATAATATAAAAAAATAAAAAATATAAAGTGAACAATACAGAGAGTTGTATTCTTAAGTAGAGGAATATTAATAGGAGTGAATCATTTATTTGTAAAAACCTCCCCTTATATAGGGTCGGTAACAAGTAATAACTAGCGATTGCATTATACTACTTGGTTCTTCTTGGATCAAGGGAGTGGGTTAGGAAATCCATTAAACTCTAAGTAAAGTTGGTTATTTTGGTAATCAAACTAGTTTCTTGTTTAGACGAAATCTTACAGCTTAAATTTCTCATCAAAGTATATAATCTGCTTTAGGTTTAATAATGTATTGTTACTTCTATCTTTGTGTTAATTTGCGTTTATCTTCCTACTTCGAGTACTTTCAGAGTCATTTCCAACGAAATTCCCTTTTAACACTCTATTATTAAAATAGATCACTGACCATAATTTCATTTTTGTCCATCTATTTTCAGTGCAGACATCGCTCGCTGCAATTTTGCTTTGCTCGTCTCGAAAATTGTTTACCATCGCTGAATTTTTGATTTATGTACGGCGAGATAGTGTTACAATTATCAAAAGATCTTAATTGACAAAAAGTTAAAGTTTGAAAAAAATTTGAGGGCACATTTTTTAATGTTTTCCGAAATTGAATTAGTTTTGCTAGCATCTTACGGGTAAATTTCCCACTTTAACAAGCTTGAAACTTGCAAAAGTTAATTTTAATTGTCACGAAAGTAATAATGTTACTAATCACTAAAATAGATAATAATATTATTAGTTTCAGAGATAAACAATCGCAAGCAGCTCGAATTCCGAGACCCGATGTCCCAGTTGAGCCTTTGGTCTGCACACCAACTACCTCCAAGACCACCCC
>JAQGAV010001180.1:0-22911 GCA_034691345.1 Phasmarhabditis papillosa | reverse complement strand
TTATATGATGAATCATAGAATGGTAAAGAACATAATAATCTATATTTCAAATAGGATACAATATTAGGGATGGGGAACAGACAATTTGCTATAATTCCAAAAACATACAAATTATATTACCAAATAGCTCAATTTGCGAATTCTAACAGTTACAAGAAAAAGCATGTAACCATATCGTCGTTCTACATTACCAATTTGAACTTATTATTCGTGGTTTATTGGGAATTCTTTTAATTTTCGGTCAATTCTAATATAATATATGGTTAATAAAAATTGATAATTCGATAGAAATTAGATTAGTTGAGATGGTTTAAAGTTCAAATTTATCAAATAACAAGTGAGAACTCATTAATTATAAGTAAATTTAAACACTGATAGTCTGGCGACTCAGCCAATAAAATGTATTTATAAGAAAAGTTTACAAAAGTGTAATGTTTCTTATCTAGGCAGTGAACCGATAACCAACTGCTGAATTTTCTAATCTTTCAGGTACGAACTAGGAGGCGGTGCAGCTCATATGGTCTCGCCACATCGAATTAATGACGGAAAAGAACATAAAGTCAAGATTGAGAGGTACTGTAGACCGATTGAGTTTGATTACCGTAACCTTGCTATTAACTACAGTACTCAAAAAAAATGTTCTTGTATTTATTTGATATTCATATAGGATGAGATCTCATATAATTTGTTGCAGACCTAGGGTTTCAGCGATGTCCATAGTTAAAGTTCACGGCTAAATCTCATGTTTTTGGAAAAAGTGAACCAAAATTTGCGTACATTTGCGTACTTATAAAAACGTTTTGTGGATCTTATCATTTAACTAATTCGAACAAAATGCTAAGAACTTTAATGAAATTTCCTCCGAAAACCTCATTTTAAAGATATTGAATAAATTTTCAAATTTTGACGATTCTCGCTATATGAAGTTTGTCCGTAGACAATAACGCTCTGATCATTAACTTTAGGGAAAACTAATAAAAAGATAATTTGATTTATCTCTCTAACTGTAGTAAATTGAATTTTGTTACAGTAAGTTGTACAGTAACCTGATCTTTCACCTAAAACATCCTTATTATCTTCCAGAAGAGGTCGACGCGGTGTTATGAGAATAGATGAGCTGCCTGAGATAAGAGGTCTAAGCAGCGGTATCCTTGCTATGCTCAATGCTGACGGAAATATTTTCGTCGGTAAGACACTACTAAATTAAATGTTACCACTTTATTTCCTTAATTTATTTTTTCTTGATTATCAACGTTACTACATTGATACTATATTCCAAAAATGATAATACTTCACCTGGGTTATATTTCGGGACTGAGTCTATACAAAGAAAACCCCTCACAGCACTGTGTTTTGTCATTTCGATTGTTGTGAGCTATTTTCCAACAATCCTACAAATATTTATTCAGGTGGCGTTCCCAATATCAGACACGCTACTGGCGGCCTACACGAAGAAAATTATAAAGGTTTGTTATGAAAAACGGATTACAGACTCCTTTCTACGATAAAAACCCGAAGGGTGTTAGAGAGGCAGATAAAGTGTTAAATAATTAAGACTGGAGGATTCGTATGATTGTATATAACAGACGATCCCTTATAATCCCGTAACAAATTATCATATTTAGAACCTTATAGTACACTATCTTACTTTATGAACTCTATACTTCACTAAGACTGACCATATTAAAATAAGGACTTTTAATTTGTAAAATATTAAAACTATAGAAATGTCTTAGAATTCCATTTAACTATTCTATATGTTAATTTATCCAGGATGCATAGCGGATTTGTCATTAAATGGTGAGAAATTAGATCTAATGGGAACAGCGATAGATGGAAAGAATGTTAGACCCTGCGAAGAATGGGTAACACCCAAAAGATGGTTGAAAAATAAAAGAAGGTATGATATTTAAATTAATGGAACTGACGGAAAACATCTTGGGTTGGGTTAGCCGGTTACAAAAATCTCTACATTACCTTTCTAATCGGATTCCATTTCCACCCTAGGCTTGTTCTCATTTTTATCGTTAGCGAAACCATCAACTTATTCTTGGTTCAGCTGGAACTTAAGAGTTAGGAAACCTTTGTCCCTACCGTGCACCGGATTCTAACAAAATTGGCAAAGATTCTCATTCTAACACCATTCTAGCAAAGTAATATAACCCCACCCGAAAACTGTATTTTAAGTCACTCCCGTAGAAACTGTGAAGGCTCTCACCCAGAAGCCCCATACCACCAATAAAACACCAAAACCACAAAACAATTACAAAAAATCAACTATCACGGTAACCAAACCATCAGCGGTTACAAAAAGAATCTCTAATTTTTAAAATAACAATCAACATTTTGTAATTCAAAACTCAAACAGTGCGTTATTTTTTCTAAGCTGTTAAAAATATCAAAATGTCGATAGCGTTTATATGACATAGTATTAGGCCCCAAGAGAATTTGATCTTTCTTGGTTACTGTAATAGTTGATAATACAAGAACCCTCTGTTTCCGTGTTTGATTTCACAAATCTTTTCAGGAGAGGATAGCCTATAGACTCCGAACTTCTATTTCTTCAACAAACTTCAAATATTCCATTTGTAATGTTGTGATATTATAAACTAAAGAACCGAAAAAACGTTTATGTATTATAAAATATTATTAAATGTAAATCTGATAAATATTCATTACTTGGCGCTTAAACTAATTGATACTAAACAAACACATATAAAAACTAACGTTGAATACAACTCAACAAACTAAGAGGAACACAAAACCCGTTAAATTAAACAACTAAAAAAAACATTAAAAATAATTTGAACCGTAATCTAATGAATAAACTGCTGTAAAGTGTGGTTGTTTATTCGTTGGAACCAGTCCAACATTGATGCTTTCCTAGGTAGCAAAGCAAAGTAAACTGTTCCATTTATAAGTAATTCAAGATCCGGCTTAAACTTATATTTGGCTGATATGTTGCTTATCGTAACATTAGCTGCGATCCGGAGCATTCCAGTCATAAAGACATCGTCAACCTGAAAGAAACGTTTAGAATACATCTTTTTATGAATTGTTTGTTGGGGACCCGGTGGCACAGTGGCTCGAAGATTCACCTCATTAGCTAGAATTTAATGGTTGGAATCCCTCCGAAAACAAAATTCTCCACACCCTAGGTGTTTTGTCAAGGAGTTCTCCCTTTCTAAAGTTCAAAAGTCTTTGAAAACATTTGTGATGTTGTGTAACGTAAGATGAATAAACAATCTTTAAACTATACAAATATACTCCCAAAAATCTTCGAAGTGCTTTCCAACATTGTAAGATAACTTTTAGTACCGACGAACCCAGAATATTGTCATATCCTTAACATGTGTAACCATTTTCTTGACGGCTCTTGACCCTGCTATGTAGGCCATTCCACTACAGTACTCGGGATATGCAGATGGAGCGTATAGTTCAGGTGGTACAAACCTAAACGATTAACTTACAAATGAGAAAGGATGTGACCCAACTATTCAGAGAATATAATTAACAGCAATATCTAAATAGTGTCTCTCAAATAATATCAATTATCTTTTCCTGAATCTACTAGGGCGGAAAAAATCATACTGACAGCCTACCACTTGCTATTCTTGTCACGCATAACCTTCATTCGTCGCCATTTTAAGCAGTCGATTGAAGAGTCATTCTCTATAATGTTAGATTACTTATAAAGATATATAACATTTTAGATATGATTGAGTTTATTCTATCATTCGTAATATGTATAAAATAAAGATATTATTTGTTCATTTAGGTAGGCAGGGTTAGTGGACTTACACTTACCATTAGACCCGAACTAATAAAGGCCCACTATCTTAGGGACCAAGATATCCAGGGGGACCACGGGGGACCAAGTTATCCAGGGGACCGAAAAAACCCCAAATCTCAAAAAAGTGGTGTATCAAAATTAATTTATGCGAAAGATAGCCCTATTTTTATTAGGCAAGGCACCCATGCCACCCTCGTTTATTTTTAGTTACTTACTCTGTGTAACCTTTACTTTTTTTTACTTTTTCAGATTTTTTGAAATTTTTCATTTTGTCCTTCTCTCAGATACCTTGGTTCCCCATGGTCCCCCGGATACTTTGGTCCCCGAGATAATGGGCCATAATAAACAACATCGGGTCTGTATCAGTTTACTGCGAGAAAAGATTGTATGCATATATATAGTTTATTATCTGTTGTTCCATGCAGTATTTATAAGAAAATCGCTTTCAGTAAGCTGATACCTAAGTTAGCGTCCTATCATTTCAGTAAACTGAGAAAACCCTCCAATTTCTGAGTTTAGATACTAGGTATATCAGCTTTTGGTTGTATTCAAACATGATTCAGGATCCGTTTTGTGAACTTACGTAGATGCGATATGTAGTCACCAACTTTCTCTATATTCCAGGCAACATCATCGTCTAGTTTCAGAAGAAATGTAGAATCCGAGCAATGCGAGTCGAAAAATCGAAAGTGAGATAGTTGCTGAAAATACACGCCGTTCGTCGAAATATAATCGATAACTTCTCGCTATGTGAAACCTTATAGAGATATCAATACGGTTAGAACTTGTTATCGATTTGCCATTAGTCGGGCCCATTCATAACCCATATCGATGGTAAAGGGTTTCAAAATCTCTCTTTTATTTAACCCCGGTCGGTACATACACACATAACTGAATTTCTGCAACTAGATTGTGAAACAATTACGGTTACTATTTGTAAATAAGATATCATAATAAATTGTTGGTAAATCTCAAAGCAATAAAGGTACAACTTTTTGCCCATTCCCGTTTTACGGAAAGTAGCAGTAAGCACATATTGTTACCCAAAAACAGCTTTTCCAACAATAATTTCAGTCCTATAATTTTGGTTAGGGAATAAGACTTATTATGAATAGAATACCTTCAGTGTGATATTCTTGTATGAATCGATAAAATCACTCTGTAGTAGATCTCCATTCCACTTATGTTCAAGAGCCAATCTCTCCATAAGAGAATCATCCGCCTTCTCCGGTACTCCCAACGGAAACAAAAACTTGTAACCAAACTGAAATTATTGACACTCTGTGACCAATTTTATTATTCTTATGTATATAAGTATAGATTAAATTTCAGTTCTTAAACTGTTGTCAAAAAATCTATAAGTGAATCGAGGAGTTGGTCGGGCCCGTAATACAAAAAAGATGAGTGGATTAAAAAAGTCGGTTATGTTAATTTGTTAGTTAACGCACTCTCTGAATAATATCAATAAAAACATAACAGTTTACTAACTGAGTAACCGATTGGGAACTGATAATAGTAACGTGACTTGTAATACAGAGTATTACGTACATTTGAAACTTGTCTATACTTATATATTATATAGTAACATTGGTTTCTACCTTTCTTGCGAGACTCGGTGTTCCATAAGACATTCTGATCACATCCCTTCTTACGGTATCAGCCGCATTTGTATGTACAGTTATTAGAAATTTAACATCGTTACAGTAATCGACAGAGGGCGAGAGAAGTATGTCCAGTGGACGGAGCTTCTGTCAAATACAATTATATTAGGATTATTTGTATTTAATGTTATCACCATGGAGAGAAGGTCTAGAGATTTTTATTTAAAAATAACAAGATCGATTCTCCAGGTGCACAGGATCTAGTAAAAAAAGGGTTGGGCTGTCAATGATGATGTAGTTCTGGAATGCACGCTGTCCCACCCTTCCTCCTGTTCGACTAGTTCGGTTAATCAGCTTTTTTTTCTGAAACCGACACACGTAATAGTAGTTGGTTCTATACCTATATGTTTCCTATGTTGAATAGCGAACATATAATCCAACAAGACAGCATTTTTATGGATATTGGACTATTGGACTCTACCTACTACAGTTTTATGCTTATTAGTTAACGAAAACTGATACAGCAAAAAGGGTATGCTCGGAAGTCTTGGAAATTGGCATTCTAGTTAGGAGAGCTTACCACATCTTTATAATGAGTTTCCTCTGCTTTGCTAGTCAACTTGGTTAGATATTCGATTATATCCAGAGATAGATTTAGTAAAATGTATAAAGTTAATCCAGAGCAAACTACGAATACGAATTTAGAACTATGTCTCATCTGAAACAATGAAAAGGAAATCAACAAATGGAAAAAGCTGTTCTAATTATTTTGTAAACGCCAATATAGCTTATGTTTGTATTGTACAATATAAGTTTCTTGCCTAAAAGTCGGTACAACTCGATAATTTATTATATTTGCTTGAATATCAATTTTATCAGAGAGTTTGAATCTTGAAAAGGCAATAGTCTTATTTCGGATAGCAAAAACTGAAAATTCGGGAGTTAGAACCTAGAAATTCATCTACAAGATCTGTGTTTTAGTGGATAAAGTTTCATGAAATTTACTAAATAGAATGAAGTTACGATGTAATAATTAAACAGAGTTCAGAAAAGATTGAGCGCAGCTATGAGCAGATAGTTTAGGATGAAAATTTTTGTAACAATCAATAGTGGAATCCTTTTTGAGTAAAACTAAAATAGCTCGAATGAGTTGTTGGAAATTGATAGTTTGTTCACAATATTCCCACTATTCGGATTTTAAACTACCGTTTCGTGAGACAATATGTGCAATCTATGTTCGACGCATACATTAACTTCCAATTTTGTTTGAACAAACCGAATTATAAGCGATTGTGTTCGAAACAGAAGGGTATACCAATTGCGCAGTTACAAAGATAGATTCAATATGAAGGGTTGGGTAAGGAACCTGCAAGTCTTTGCTACTCATAGTTTTCAGCGACGTCGCAAGCAGTTCAGCATGGTCCTACTTCACCCATACATTTGGTTTCTCGTTTCTTATTCAATCGTTTCGATGTTAAATATATAAAAATGGTCTGAGCCAATTGTGAAATGAATTAGCATTCTACCTGGTTGATAGTAATACAGATTAGTTAAGGAGATAGGGAGAGAGAGGATAACAATATTTTTTATTCTCGCTATTGATGCAGTTCTGGAGGCTGAGATCTTTGATTCAGTTGGGTTCATGAAGGTGCGTCAGAATTGCTGGCCTTCATATATAGAATGATTCTCTATATTTCAATTGACCTCTTTGTTATTTGACTGCTACACTTGAAACCTATTCATTTTGCAAAGAATTACGATCGCAATTTCTTTGCAAGAAAATGGCGCTCCAACAGCAATTTAGGCACTTATCAAATTCAATTTAAAAAATTTCACAGTGGGTTCGGTTTTTGTTTTTACCTGTTCCTCTTAATTATTATTTTATACTTTAAATTGTTATATTTTATAATGAAGAAGCCGTATTTCAGACTGTTGTCTGTTTTGTCTCGCTTGGATTCGAAATGACGTCTTTGTCAAAGCAATTAGATGCTCTTCGTACCGCCACCGCGCAGCAGCTAACAATAGAGAAGAAGCATGTTTCTCTCCTGTTCGACAAAAAGGAGGCACAGAAACTGGATAGAGAGACGGTTTTCAAGATTGGTTCGCGAATGTTTTTAATTTATAAATTGGAACTTGTTTAGGAAGAACCGGATTGGATCAACTCAAGAAGCTCGACTCAGTCTTTGATGCCGATCTTGATTTTTTCAAGGATACTGCTCTAACATTTCAGAGAGTATTAATCACAAAGGTAACACACGTGTTTGCTTTCCCTACTATTTTATATTAGGAGGAAAATGACGCGCTGGACAAGAAAATAGAAAAGCTGCTGTACCAACTGTCACCATACATGCAGCATTTTGCATGTCAGCAAGTGCTTGAATGGTTGATTTTTCAATATCAAGTATGTAGCATGTTTCAACTTAACTGAGCATTTACTTTAGATTCATGCATACAATGCAGAAACGTTGATACTGGTTTTTCTGCCATATCACGAAACCAATGTGTATGGAAAACTACTTGCAATTCTAGAATTCAATTTTGCTGTCTCCAAGGATTGGGCTTTCATGGAAAGATTTGCCAAAAAGGAGTTGCCCATTCCTTTCAAGGAGGTAATTAGAAATGAGTTGCATTATTCTGTTCTTGTTTTAGGTAGTAAAGGCTGCTCTGTCGAGCAATCATTCCGTAGTAACGCGACTAGTTACACATTTGGATAAAGGACTGCTAATTGTGGGAGATATTTTCCTGGAAACCAGAGCGTCTCTTCTTTTTGCATTCTATGCTAAGCTTTCACTAGCTTTACTAGAGGATGCTCAGAAGGTTGACGAAGCTCTTCTCGCAAAAATGATACCCATTATTGCCAATGGCCTGAGGTAGTTACGGTTTGCCTTCCCTTGTCAATCCTACTTTTAGAAGCTCCTTGTCCTCGTTCCGTCATGCCTCGTTGATGATCATATGTCAACTCGTTTTAGTTGTCAAGCTGTCAAGTACCATTGTGCAGTCTATTATAAAAATTATCCTCATGGTATATTGTTCCATTTATATGTTTCAAATTCATGGTTTTAGAAGTTGAAAGATAATTCGCTCTCAAGTTCCCTGTCAACGTTAGCTGTTATTTGCCAACAACAAGACGTTCAATTTTTTTCGACCAAGTAGTTCCTTGATATGTGTAGCGCAAAAGCAATTTGTTTTTAGGGGTGTAATGAAACTACTGCACCGAGAGGACCAACTCATTATTTGGTCTGCCATAACGGCCTTGTCTTCACTGACTGATCTTCAGCCGTTCCTAAAGGCCCTTTGGAATACGCTCATTAAAATCGTACTAGATGGTTGGTCTCGACTTTTAAAACTAACAAATAGTCAATTTTTTGAAGAACATCTGCCTGCTGTAGAAAAAGAAGCTGCGTTATCGGCTTTACTGGAGACTAGTCAATCGGAAATGCTTTACAAGAAACAAGCATCAGAATTTTTATCCAAGGTAGCCTCCTCCTGCGGTGCATACTCTTATCATTCTTGCTTCAGGTTATTGATTTCCACAAACAAGTCGATGTCTCCTCCAAATTCCGCAAAAATGTGTATGCTATGTCGGCCAGGTAATAATAATAATAGTTCGTAGCAAGTATATATATGTATGTTCAGGCACTCGGATGAGTTCAACCTTTTATGTGATGAATGGCGCACTCGCGATGAACATTTCCTCAAATCATTTCTTGACACATTCGAGATGCACAATTTGGTGATTGTAAGTCGAGATGGACAATGCCATAACGTTTATGCAATACAGATCAAAGTCAAAGATGCAAAGAAGAAGCGCAGATCGCGGACAAACTCGATGAGAGTGAGCGGAACCGAGGAAAAGAAGATGGAACACAAGACAGCTGCTGCTCGTGCTGAAGAGATGGCGCAAAACTCTGAGTTTGCTCGTCGCCAAAAATTCTCCGGTGATCCTGTCAAGAAAGCATTGGATTGGAGTAAACAAAATGATTGGAGCAATGTAACTTTATCTATTGAATTTATTTTCAGTATTTCATTTAGGTTTCGTGGGCATTGGATGAGATGACTAGCAGAAAATCATATTTAAAAGGACAGCTAGACGAAGACCTCGAGAACTTCGCAGTAACGATGATTCGATGCTTAGCGAATGATCCATCAAACTTTCCTGCAGAGAAATTGAAAGCTGTTTTATCAACGGTAAACTTAATACCAGGAATGATGAAAAGTTATATAATCATTTCAGATCATCTTCAATGAGAAGTTTATTTCGTTGCTCCTCACAAGATACGAGGAAATTGGGACGGCTCCTAAGAAATCTCGCTCGGCTTCAGCACCCAAGACATCCCAAAATATGGTACGAAAACATTTCATGTTTCCCCTTCATGTTTATACTTTTAGAACTTCAAGGATGAGAAAAGCGATCAGTTTGATCGTCGGTTAAACTTTGTTCTGGAGTTTCTGAATAACAGCGGTTCGGTCACTGTTGGAGCCAGTGTATTCAAGATTCTCTTCGAATTGGTCAAAGAGTTCGTTCAAATGCCATGTACCATATATGCTCTTGTTTTAGAATAGATGCTTCATCTGAGGGAAAATATACCTCAATCAATCATCAGTTGACGCTTCGCCTACTAATTAAACTGATTAATAACCCAGGCAGGTTTATTGTTACGAACTCGGTTAATGCCTTATTTAGGAAAGTATAAAGTCACAATTAACGATCTGCAAATTGACGCAGTTGTTGACTCAATGAGGAATACTCACAGTCATCATGTTCTTCGGGAATCGCTCAGCCTTTTAACTGCTTGTGTGAAACTCAATCCGGTAAAAGTTTTACTAATTTTCTATTGATATTTTGATATTTTAGGCATCCGTAACTTCGCACGTCATGTCAGTGTTCACGTTCATGGGAAGTGGATTACTTCGGAAGGATAACGAATTGACCTTGAGCATCATTGAGCAGACCTTGGAAGCGCTCTTCATTGCTGTTTTAAATGGCTCCCCAAATAAGTCAAAGGTTTGCAGTACTGCTACTTATTTGCTCATTCTCTTTTTTGAGGAGGCGGTTACCTTCCGACTAATTGATGTTACACGTATTTTCGCCGCATCAGCTTGTGATATCCCTGCTCATCGAAGAGCTCGTATGGCTCAAGCAATTTGTAAAGCCATCGGACCGTCATACGCTTGGGTTGTAGCCAGTGTTATGCTGGAAGGGTAACTGAAATAATTCTAATCTTCGCTTATTCTATTCTTAGTTTTTGCACAAAGTGGCAGAGATCATCGGGAGATATCCGTAAAAAAGCGGCTGATCAAGACGCATTCGATGATATTGCAGTTGAACTTTGTTCATGCTTGGAACCAATCGATCAGGTTAGTTTGTTTGCTTATCGTATGATAAGTACTAGTTTAGCTATCTTCGATGCTTGATTTAATTCAATTCGCCATCAGACTCGGTAGCGACCAGAAACCACCTTCTAAGGTGAACCCCATAGACATTGCCATTTTTGACCGGTTAGACTAAAATCCTTTTTACTCTGCATACTTATTATTTAAGTGCGAAGCATTCGTTGCCAAAGCTTCGGCATTTCCGCCATGTGACAATAGGAGTTGTTATTAAGGTCCTGAGCAACAGAAACCTCTATGAAAAGGTAATAAATTAGATGAACGTGAAATAAGTAACGAGTAATTGCAGTTAGCAAAAGTGGATGACGAACACTTGTATAAGAACATGGTTCCACTTGGTAAAACACTAATGAGTGCGTCAGTTTCACTGGATGAGTTCTTCGCAGCTGTAGGTTTTTTTAACTTCATATTTCTTAAAATATATTTTATCGGGCATGAAGGTTACGCTTTTAGGAATGTAAGCTCGCGGATGACACTAAGGATCTACCTGGTATGCGATATTGGATCTCACAGCAGGCGCGCGCCGAGGCGGTATCAGAAAAGGTTGCTTTCTTTATTATTTCATCATGGATCATATCTTCAGCTCCGAAACTTGCTGCCTGGCGGTGTTGCTGCTCGTCTCATTGCTGATGTTTTGGAGGATGATTCAACCGAATGGAGACTCCGAGAAAAGGTGTGCATACGTGGAGATATTTTGCAATCGCGGGCAGTTTAGGCTCTCCAATTAACAAACACAAAGCTTGTTCATGATGGTTTCTTCTATACGGATAGCGGTATCAACGAATCACACTTAATTCGTTTGGCCTCTGTTCTGAATAAGTGGATTTCACCTATCCGCTCGTCATCGGAAAAAGTTAGTATATTTTAGTGACTTGTAAATAAAAGTTATTTCTTGAATAGGTTATACTATGCCAGAATGCAGCCTTCAGTTTGAAACTAGTTGCTAAACGCATACCAAGGCAATCGAACTCCGATGTTTTAAGTGACACAATGAATAGATGTGTGGAAACGGTTTGTTGGTTATTGTGTTCCAAAAAATTAATCATCTTTCAGATAAGTCAGTGGAAAACCCTTGATGAGAATATGACTGGAAATGTTCTGTTGCTGGCTGGTGAACTTATTAGGTATCTGCCTAAACTGGTTGTAATTTTCAATGTTTATTATATAAAAGGTCACACAATATGAGATCAACAATGCTATCAAGCGAGGCGCTCCTGGTGAAGTGTTTGGAAATTATATCTGAATGTTTAGTCAACCAAACTACAAAGGTTTGTTTACAAAGTGCTGGCATTAATGTTAAGTCTTTAAAGGTTGACGGAGAAGGTGCATCCTCGAAGTTGCAAAGGGTTCGACACCAATCTCTCAGTGGTAAAAAACTCGGAAGTGACGCATTACTTGTAAGAACATTTGTGTGGTTTTAATTTTTTTGTTCTTCAGATATGCTCACTTACTTGTGTGCAACGCATACTGGATCAGTTTGCTGCATTCATTTCGAATCACATGGGAGAAATTCTTGTTCGTTTTGGCCGATTGAGTGGCCGATATTACATATCCGAATCAAAGTCTGGATCTCTGAATGATATCTCGACAAACAAAAATACGGTACAACATAGGTTTGTTAATATTCAAAAATTAGTACCTCTTTTCACTATTTTAGGTTATCCATGATCCGCGAAGCGCTTAGTAAGTTCGAGTTACGTGTTTTACCAACTCACTTCATGTTTGCTGTTGGGCAGCTAGTCCGGGAAGAGGTTGCTCTTTATGATTTCTGGCAATTGGTATATGTGTAATTTAGAAGCCACTGTGCGCCTTGTTTTCATTGCTCAGTGGATATTTCAAAATGCCAAATCGTGCAGTTATTGTGGAATTACGGGAGAAACTAATTTCGACCGTATTTTTGCCTGCTTTATCTTATCGTAGTTTGGAACGGTCCCCAGAGGTATGCTTTGTTTTTTAAAAACCCTAACGCGATAACTTGAGTTTAGGCATTTGAAAACGTATGTTCAGTAGAAGAATGTGTGTTTGATTCACTGCTCCGAATGATTGGTGTTTTGACTGAAGTGAATCTCCGCACTGTGATTTCCTCTATGGTGAAGTGGGCTGAACCAGCGTTGAACGCAGGCGCGGAACGTCCAGTCAAAATACGTTTGATTTCCCTGTTCCATTTTGCTAATAGGTAAATTTTTTTCAAGGACGACCCTTACATTACTATTCCAGATTCTACACGTCGTTCAATTCCCTTGCTTTGCCATATTTCGGAAAAATGTTCGAAATAGCTCCCAAAGTGTTACATGGCTGCAATTTAACAAGTAACTCCGGTAACTACTTTCATTTTGCGGGTTCTAATACTACATTCAGATATTCGCTCGATTCTGCTAACCGGCAAAAAGGACACAGTCGAGGGATTGGAAACTGACTACCTTATTAAGGAGGTCGTTGATTTTGTAACTAATTGTGCTAGGCACAAGGAATTTATGACGACGTAATTTTTTCGGATGCTTTCCTAATCAATTGCATATTTTCTACAGAGAACGTGCAGAGTCAGTTAGCACTATGGTTGTGGACGAGCTGTTCAATACAAAACTTCCCGGTCACGAATCACGTTGCGTTCCTCATGTTGCAGAAGCTATCTACAGGTAAAATGGAAATCATTTTTAAAATTCAGATTGTGATTTAGAATTTCGGACGCCGTGCCTGATTCATTTGGAGATATACTCAACTCTGTTCTTCTGAAGACCAGAAACAATAGACCCAAGGTTTTTTATTATAAAGAAATCGGTCTTTATAAAGAATTTTGTTCTAGATTCGTTTCCGCACTCTACTCGTTGTTGAGTACCTCTTCGAAAAAGTTGGAGATGGTATTGTTCCCCATCTACCACTAGTGATGCCGTTCCTTCATGAACTTCTGGAAGGTATTACATTCTCTATTTATTTCCAATACGCAATTTGTTCCAGATGAAAACAAAGCTGTCGAAGAACAATGCGATCGTGTCGTGCGATTGCTGCAGAAGAATTTTGGAGAGAATATTGCCGAAGGTTTTGCCTAAATAGATTATAAGCTATCATTGTTTGTTCTGTTGCTCTTTTATAAAGTTATTTAGGATATTATACTGTTATGTTTGATTTGTTGTTTTTGTTGAATAAATTAATTTGGAAAATATGATGTTGTAGTTTCAGTATCACTCGTTTATTCGAAATATATATTTGCAGTAGAAGTCTGCTTTTGCGACACTTTAGTCTCAAGTGGCGAATAACCGCTCAAGTTCCTCATTAGAGGCTAGAATTGTTTTTTCCAGTTATGTTTTTACGTTCCTTGAGGCGTTTTGCTGCTCCCATAAAATTTATTCGTCATAGCAGTAACGTCCCTACGACCGCATCCGGGGGTATGTCATGCAATATTCCGAAATCACGTTTCGTTTTCTTCTTAAGGAATAATTAAGAAGAAAGAAGATGACATGTTGGAGACCATTGATATCGAGGATTTACCAAGGGCGCAAAAGCGCTTTGCCAAACAATTTGAAAAGGTTTGCAGTACACTAGATAGTTATACAATCTATTCAATGTAATAGGTGAATGAAGAACGCGTTAAGGAGATTTTTAAGAAGAACTACAAGAATCATGCTGCGTTTGCAGTGTTAATATCTCTTGTGGTTAGTTAATTTCATATAATATATTGCGTAATCTATCTTGTTAGGTTGGAATCTACTGGTATACTATTCATGCTGTGAAGCAAGAAACTTTCCTCGAAGAAATTGATGAAGAAATGGCTTCTGAAAAGCCAAAAACACACGGTCATTTAGCCAAGACAGAAAACTGAGGTTTGTTTGTGTCCATTTTTCTTTTATTTAAATTTTTTTAAATTTCAGGATCTTCATCAACTGACCTTCTTTACATTTGATTATTTTAGTCTTATTAGTCTAGGCATTATTTCCTTGTTATGTTCTCTTGTTTTCTTTATTATCTTTGTGTTTAAATAAAGTTATAAAATTCAGGTTGACGGATGTCTTCCCAGTTGGATGAGTGCGCAACTCCAACGAATGAGTTGGCAGAACCAACAACTCCGACGGAGTGCGACTTATCAACTCCAACACAGGAGGTGCGTTGGTTAAAAAAACCTTAGTAGCTGTTTGAACGGGAGTTCTTGTTTTCGGTCTCTCGTAGTTCATCTCTCATCGCGTGCGAACATAGTATCTTATCTGCACTTTCTTTTCACTGCGTGCTTAACCGTGCTTGCACTATCACTACGTTCAAAATACTGACTGTTTATTTCTATGAGAGAGATCGATTTAATGCAAAAGGTACACCACATCAAATTTTATGGAATGCAGTGCAGGTATTGCATTTAGGTGGGAGGGCCCATTTGTCAGCCCTCTGAGGTGCAAGACATCCCTACTGTCCGTAAAGATGCTGTCAACCCTGTATCACCAACTCCTGTTCCGCCTACCAGAAGCAAGAAAAGAAAGGTATTTTGCTGCTTCTTTAGTACAAATACAAATATAATCATGTTCTCTTGATGAGTCCTGTTATCAGGCTTTCTTCTGAATTAGTTGTAATCATGATAAAATTGTATATCCACATTTCACGATTGAGTGATGCATTTAAATTGAAAAGTTGCTGTTGTCTGGTTGCCCACCCATTTTACTATGTCTTGGATTGAGGAAAAAACGGAAAGCGCATCCATTGATGAATGGCTGGCTTGTGATATAAATACGAATCATGAAGCTGACAATAAATCTGAAATAGTTTACCAGGGGCAAAGGGTTGTGGTTGTATCATAATTACTAAGCAAAATTATTCTTATAGGTAGCTGAACTCAGATGCTTTGAAGTCAGATGGTTTTACAAGCGTAAGGATGGGGACAAATGGATTCCATTCAATGGTTTGCTGTCTATGCAGCTCATCACATTCACTCTTTTAGGTCGAGATTCATTAATGCTGGAAATTAAGTATCGTTTATCGCACGACATAGCTCTAGACGAGCAAGCCATTTCCCATGCCGATGAATCTGACATTAAGAATAGGGACATGGTCGTTGTTCTTGACGGTCTCTTTAGGTATTAGTTGACTGGCGTTCTTTGTCTCACACATTCCTCTTTTATGTCAAGTAAACATCTGTATATTCAGATTGACCAAATGTGAAGGCTTAATTGAGGCCATATACTGGAAAGATGACTCTTGCGAGGTACGAAGAGGAACATGGTTCACATCGGTTTGCTATAGCTCTGGTATGTAAAACACTCATTCCTAGGATTGGCAACCGATTGAACCGCAACATGCCGATTCAATTGACCGCCATCATTTACAATATTTCCGTGGGCAATTGATTCCAGAGGGTATAACTGTATTTTCTCAAAAGGAAGCCAGCAACAAGCCTCGTTAGTTTGTTTAAATAGAAGTCGTCAGTAATGCATCTCTTAGAATTGACTGAATTGCATTTGGACAATATGGAGGTACGCTGGAGTTCAGTCATCGATATTCATTTTTCTATTAAACGAGGTGCTCTGTTAAGGTGTTTAAATTAGTACGAATTCATAATGTTACTTTATTTTAGGTACATTGGGTGGGGTAAAACACAATCGCTTCGCCGTGGCTATGAAGAAGCATTATGGAGTGATGCTCCGGCCGAAATATCACACTTGGTTTTAGTGGTTCACGGCATTGGCCAAAAGGGCTACGAAAATCTGATTGCACAAAATGCCCAACAGTTGGTTTCAATAAAACTATGTCACATATATTGATGTTTAAGGGTTCGTGACGGAGTTGTTGCGTCAATTGAACGATGTTTCCCCGAAGAAAAGAAAAGGCCCATGTTTTTACCTGTTGAATGGCGCTCTTCTCTGGTGCTAGGTATCCGCTCGTACACTAGACTTAAATGATTTAATTATTTGTAGACAATGGAGTCACTGATCAGATAACTCTACCTAAGATGAGTTCAATGAGAAGTGCCCTGAATAGTACAGCTATGGATATTATGTATTACCAAAGCCCACTTTATCGAAGAGAAGTTTGTCTCATCCTTATTCCTATGCTAAGTATATAATTTAGATAGTTGGCGGTGTAACAGCACAACTGAACAAAGTGCACACGATGTTCAAGGAAAACAATCCAACATTCAATGGTCCTGTTTCCATATTTGCACATTCACTTGGATCTGTCATCTCATATGACATTCTAACACATTATTCTCCATTGATGTTGTACGATACATGTGTTACCCAGGCAATCGTAGGTTTCTATTTTCTTACCATTATCACTATTGATTTTTAGAATGACCATTTGGAGACTTGTACAGACGAAACAAGTGCTTCCACTATGAAAGCTTTTCAAACTGCTAGGGACGAGTGTGTCAACATTTTGTGATTCTTAATGTTTACGTAACTTTAGGCTACACAATACACTCGATGGTGGTATGAAGCAGGTTCTTTTAAGAAAGGAGGAGCAGCTCCAGTTTAAGGTACTCAATTGGTCTGACTTGATTTAATCATATCTCAGGCCAAATATTTATTCGCCATTGGCAGTCCGCTTGGAGTTTTTCTCGTGATGCGCGGAGCAACTTGCGCGGATCTTGAACCAGCCAGAATGAATGTAAGTGTATTTAGATGTTTATCTTGATTTTCTTATTAAGGTGGAACGAATTTTCAATCTGTTCCATCCTTATGATCCGGTTGCATATAGACTGGAACCACTTTTTGCCGAGGAATGGAAGCATATTCGCCCTATTAAGCTGTTCGCTTGCAATGACTTACGTGGTTTGTTGCTTTTCCTAGATGATGTAACTCAGTTTTTTAGGGCGTAATTCATACGATGATCTGAGCCTGGATGTCTACAAAACGTACATTAAGAAGCTAAAAAACCTGAACAAGGCTAGAAAAAATGGAGATAAATTGGTACTAGTGATTTGATTACTTTTTGTAGTAACAGCTTTTAAGGGTGATGCTCGCAGCGGTGGTGACGAAGAACTGGACGAAGAAGACGAATGCGATTCCGATGATCTGGATGCCAAGAGCGGATGTAAGATTGTAAAGAAGATCATTATATTTATAATAGCCGTTCAGGTTCCTCGCCACGATCACTGTCTCCTCCACCTGGAGACCGACCTATTCAACTCGAGAAACCAGCGAAGAAGAGCTGGTTTTCTTTCTCATCAAGTGCACCCAAGAAAGCAGCCACTGTCTCAGCAAATATTGAGCCACCTGTGGAAGTAGCTAAAGAAGCAGAGGTATTTTAAACATCATTCGGGCATATATCTAGTATTTATTAGATGGAGCTATCTCTTGCGGATAAAATTCTCGTCAATGCCAAGAAACCCGAATTCCGAATGGACTTTCAATTACAGGTTAATAACTGTTGACTATTTAATTAATTCAACTATTTCAGCCTGCCATAACCGACAAATCTTACTGGTCAGTTCTGAAGAGCCATTTCAGTTATTGGACAAATCAGGATCTGGCATTGTTTGTTGCCAATGTGATGCATAAAACAACAAGTAAGCAGTGACATATATTGTTTACAACATATTAATTTCTTTTGTATTTCTTTTTTCTTTTTCTTAAAAGTGTATATTGCCGATGTATTTTGCTTATGTGATTCTTTCGCTTTTCTAGTCCGGTATTTAACTGACAGTTCATATTCATTTATTTATATTGATTTACTTTGTATCTATGCGTGTTGTTCTTTCACTTTGTGGAAGATATTTGTTATTTTTATCATTAGATTTTACGGTAAATATTTTTTCACTTTCAATCTATAGCTTCTGTTTTTAAGATTTCTGTTATTCTTGGGTATATCAGTTTTAATGCAAAGATGATATTTATTCATCCTTGCTTTAATAAAGTTTAATTTAGTAACTTATTGTTTTGCTTAAGATGTGCAAGCACAGTTAACTTTGATTTGGTTTGAGGCTGTATTCCGTGTCTTAGCCTAAAAACTGATAAAATAACGATTTCTTATATATTTGGTTTATTTGTTACTGTATACAACCAACAATTGAAGAGATCGCGTGGAGATTGGTACCCTGGTCTTTACAATGACAAGTCTGATATTTATGTTTAATCAGTATCTGCTGCAGTTAGCTGTATGTATCCGGTATCCGAATTGATCTCGGAGGCTCTTAGCGGATTGTTAAATTCAATGTCAGCTAGTTGATCGTCTTGGTTCCATTTGCCTATCGACTGCATTCGAACCAACAAAAATATTGTTCCGAAGTGGCCTGAAGTGTATTTATAAATTACCGCCCTCCCTTTTAATAGATTGGAAATATATATGTTACTAAAAATCTGTTCATACTAATCATATACTTTATATGAATCCTATTATGTATGGATGTTCTATGACTTACAAAATAGTGCAAATATTTCCACAATATGATGAATCAGCCATGCAATTGGTAGTTTATCACCTGTACCTCTATAGTCAAGGGTGCTCAGAATATCGACAAAACAGGCTAAATCATTTAATAAGGAACACATTTAATTTGTATTAGAAAATAAATATTTTATCCATACTCGATTTAAAGCGGCTTCCTGTCAATCAAACAAAACATTCAACTCAAACGACAACCGATTTAGGGTTACCCCTTCTTGATTGGCTCGTTTAAATCAACGCTGTTAAAACGGCCGGTCTTCAAGTCGTTTGCTTCAGGATCCTGGTTTTTCTATAAATTTCTCAGCACAAGGAAATCATTGAAAAATAACAAAACAAAATGGCTCGGGGTGAATGGGAAAGAGTAAAGATTCATCATTTACAGACGGCTGAGTTTTCAGGCCCGGCCCGGCCCAAGATTTGAAACCCAGGCCGGGCCGGGCCGTGCCGACCGGTTTAACAGCTCTGGTTTAAATCTATTCAGAATTGATGCAATGAAGTTAAATTTCACGTTTGCCAGATCAAATGGTTTCTTTTATGCTAGTTGTTTAAACTCACATATTGATAAACATAAAAGACAACTCATAGTGAGAGGATACGTTCGAAGGTTCTCAGCAGAAAATATCTAAAGCCATTAGTTTAGCCGTGGTATTGTGCTTTTATGTCTAGTATCCGACCAAGAATATTCGTTTTTTATAAGTGAATTTGTCTTTTATACTTTCTTTCTTTCTTTCGAATATTATACGAATTTCTATCTTTGTTAGGATTATTTGCGTTTCATACCTGAGGTAGAGGTATTATCACCAATGTTAGGGTTAAGGCAAAATGATATATATTCCCATACAAAACCATTAGAGGATGGGCATCGGCTACTCCAGTTGAGGCTATTCGAATGACTAAGTAAAATGCCATTATTAGTGCACCAACTTCCATCAATACACCAAAAAGCTGAAAACCATGTTTATACAATCGTATTGTTACTCATATATCTATATCTATATCTATATCTATATATATATATATATATACACTTTATTTCATAAATGAAATTAAAAGTGCGGCATATATAAGTCATTAGGGCCAACCGAGCAGGGGCCGAAAATTTTGAAATGCGTCAGCCTCAGAGGCCGTTAGCATCCTTATTTTGGTCCGAATAAACCACAAGGTATAACCAACATTCAATGTTTCAGACTTACCCTTATGAAGTTTTCCATCCTTCGGCAGAACTTCTTCTCATATTCGTTAAAAGACTGTTGGGATGGAGACATTCGACATAATCGAATTAGAATCACTATTAAAATAAAGCAGAGCGAAAATATGAGGAAGTTACACAAAGTCTCAACCAGATGGAACTGAACTCCTAAAAACAGCTTTTGTTACAGGGAGTGCGGTATGTCTAACAAATATCTACGAAACTATCACCACTATTGGTTAACAAATTGAGCCGTAGCTCAAATACACCTAAAAACTATATATTGGATCAGATCGTAGGTTTTTCTCTGCCCCCGAGTCTCTTGCCTTTCAGAGCGAGCTCGCTTTAGTTACCGCGTCTTTACATTAGGGGTTTAACGCAAGATGGCCAAATCTCGAGAGGTTATTTGGTACGGCCCGGCGTGCGAATAATTATGACATATATACGTTCAATATATATACTTAGGAGTGAGAATTTCACGGGCAGGGTTGAGAAATTCGGCCCAGCCAAGAAGTTGGCTTGAACCAACCCTGTTCTCACCCAAACCCCAATCATATTTCCGTTCTCTAGTTGTTTGGTGAAAATTTAGTAGCAAATTCTCCGTGTTGTTTAGATAAAGAAGTCTCTAGTTCATTAAATCTCATTGGACTTATTACCTGATTCCATAACTTCAATTGCACAATCCGGTTCATTTGTAAATCGTTCACAGATTATGTCGGGGAAATATCCATGGTATGTTAAATATATATAGGACATCATTTGATACAGAGTAACATTGGCTGAGAGGATCGCTAACGGAAAGCTAAAGATGAAAGTATTGTAGAATAAACATTTTTGGCTGAATTTGGGTTCTGTACCACCTGAATTCGATTAGTTGAATTGTATTGGAAAGAGTAAATACAGGAAGGTAAAAATGGAGGGACTTGCCGAATTTGGAATTTATGTACCGAACAGCCAGCCTTTAATGGTGTCCAGACAATGGTGAGGAAACGGTACGGTTTATTGAAAAAAAAACTGCAAAACGGTGCACCCATGCTCCGTACCATACTGTATGTCCACCCTACTCCAGACGTGATTCGATATGTCCGTTCAAATGTTACTAGAGAAAACCTACCAAATAGGAATAGTTATACTTGAAACTCGGGAATATGTAGTTAAAAGAACAAATACTGAAAGTAGAAAAGAGAAAAATGGAGTCTTCTGATTGTTGCCTTGATATAGTCGGTAGAACATTCTAAAATTAACAAAATAGAATATTGCTAGACAAGTACAAGTATATTACTTATTTGACTAAGTATCATTTTAACTTTAACCTATCAAGGGACGGTAAATTCGAGAAAAAACTTAGTAAATATAAGTAACTATATAGGATCAGACAAAATAATTGGATATTATATAAAACAGTTTCTTCATTAAAGTTTATATTTTTTTAAGTATTTCTTGAATTTAACCTTACTTGTTGGTAGTTGCGTAAAGATCCATATACAGAGTTATTATAGCTATAACTAGACAAATGAATGAAATTACTTGTAAGGCTCTTTTTAAAGAGTTGTCTAAGCGAACCTTATCAGAAGATTCAGTCTATAAGAAAGCGTTAGTTATTAATGTATTCAGTCATAACATAAGTTTATCTAATAGAACTTTACAAATTAACATAAATGAACTATCGTAGAATTAATGAATCTACCTGAGAAATAATATATATTAGTGTTGCTACAACAGTTCCCATTTCCATTACTGTTGTTGTAAGCGACATTGTAACCAACATACTTCGGTGACCGGTCACGTTACCAAGAACCCTGAATTACTTTGGCGATTGGTAGCAAGAGTTAGCTGTTTCGGAGAATTAGAAGATATTTTATCTTAATAATCTATCTGAAGAATAGGAGTAAACTTATAGTTCTTAAAACAATCACACCTAGTGTGATTGGATAAAAAACTATAAGGTTTAAGAACTTCAAGGCAGGTGCTTTAGCCTAGTGGTTAGAGCAGCGGTCTCTGAAACCGTGAGGATCTGAGGTTGTGGGTTCGATTCCCCGTAGCTGAAAAAGGGGAAACCCTGCCTCGAAAACATCTACTATTAATGTGATACGAGTGATACAGGAAATAAATTACGTTTTAAATACCTAGTGTATACCCCAACTTAGTCCAATTGCAGCCTTGTCTAGTTTACATCTCAATGTATGTTTTTTAATAATTATCGATCTAACCCACCTGTAATCAGTCCAAACATAGAATAAAGCTGGCCAAATTAAGGCACCGCTACAACATAAAGCAGAGTAGTTCAGAAGTGTCGAGCCGTTTGCCGCCATAACACATATAACACCTAAAGTACAGTTAGGTTATATTTATAACTATTTAAACTTAAAATAAGAAATATAAAAATAATGAGGAGACATATTATGTTGGGATCTTCTGGAAGGGTTACGTTTTACATTCAGCTTTTTTATCATTAATGTAAAATGAAAATTATAGTCTATAACAAAAAGAAGACTGCAGTGCGCGGTGTTGCGAAAGGTTTGAAAAATCGCTCGTTCTGTGGCAAAATTAAACTTCCATTATATGGTTCGATG
>JAQGAV010001179.1:0-22915 GCA_034691345.1 Phasmarhabditis papillosa | reverse complement strand
CTTTTCGTTCATCCATTTCCATAAAGTTCATCGAAGTGTATATTTTGATTGCTTTTTGACTCTCATATTGGGCCCGGGCCTAAGGCGGGCCCGCCGACTTTTCCCAGGGCCCGGGCCCGGCCCGGCCCGCTGGAGGGTCTGATTGAGCACCCTAACACTACCTCCAAAAACAAGCCAAGAAAGGCCGTCAACTGTCCCGCCGGGGTATCAGAAGAATCACTTCAAAAAGCGTGGGATAGGAAAATAAAGAAATACCAACATATAGCAGAATACTTCGCAAATATTCGCCACATGGAAAGCATGGTTTTCGGAGCCATAATAGGGAGTCTAGGAACATGGTTTCCCCCCAACCAGCTAGCCTTTGACCAACTTCGACTACTAGCGAAAATCTCCACATCTCATCAGAGCACTGATAGTCTACACGATATCCTGGACCCGTATCCAGAGACGTTTATCCGCAAGAACAGAAAATTTGGTATGCAGAGACATTTATCCCCTCGGGGATAAATACGAAAAAAGGGTCAAAAAGGGATAAATAGGTGCCTAAATTTATCCCCACATAATATTTTTTGAGTTTTCTAGGGAAATCGACTATTTTTTCGTAGTAGTTGAGTCCTAAACATGATAGTATGAATAACTAACTCAAGTTAGCATCGCCCCACTCATCCTATATGTATAATTCGACTGTGAATCGTACCGGTATATCATTATCAAAAGCTATTCAATCAATAACAAACCGCTGTAAAATATAACCCTCAGACAACAAAACAGTACCGTAACAAACAGAACTATTGCAAATACAATTTCAAAATTTTCAGTTCGAAGGATAAAAGTATGAAGGTATAGTTCTGTTTTTTCAACACTTCAGAATGAGTCCCGGCAATAATTAAACAACAATTCGTTTGAAAGAAGTGAAAATAAGTTTTTTTGTTTGTTTGACCTACAGTAACTATTCATCTATTTAGCTATTATTTTAATAGATTACATACATAACATAGAAACCAAAAGAGACCTTCCGAGAACAATCTTCATATTAATGTCAAACTTGATATATATTAGCTTCTAATACTGTTTTCATGTTAATATTGCTTGGCGTTTAAAAAAAGTATGCCCAATCTGTTGCAATATAGTTCTAAAATATTTATCCCGCAGTTTATCCCAGGTGATAAACTTTATATATCATAATTTATCCTAATGACCCTGGATAGCAATTTCAATTTATCAACATAACATAACATAACACGTCCGATAGAATTCATATGGAAATAAATAATTTACCAATCAAGTACTATTTTCTTTTGTGTTACTATTGACTGAATAAACCTTAAACCCATCAAGTCTTGTTTTACCCCGCCCCTCAAAGGTATATAAAGAGAAATCCTTTATTGTAATATACACATCCAGGAGAAAATAAATATCTAACCGTGTTGTATTCAATTTTTACAATGCAGCTGTCATTTCTGGTACAGCCTTGAAGAGATCAGCCTTTAATCCATAGTCAGCAACCTATTTTGGAAAATTTTAAAATTAAGTGAGCTCAGACAAACCTGGAAAATTGGTGCATCTCCGTCCTTGTTGATTGCTACTATAACCTTACTGTCCTTCATTCCTGCAAGATGTTGGATAGCACCGGAGATTCCAATGGCAATGTATAGTTGCTGAAAAATAAATTTAACGGCACCACAACTGCCTGAAACTCACTGGTGCAACTATTTTTCCGGTTTGCCCTACTTGCATATCATTTGGTACGAAGCCTGCGTCAACAGCAGCTCTTGAAGCACCGACTCCAGCTCCTAGCTTATCGGCTAGGTCATAAATTAGCTAGATCAAAGCAGTTAAATTACACCTAGAGAACTTTGCGAACCTTGAAGTTTTCGGCGCTCTTTACACCGCGTCCACCAGAAACTACGATTTTAGCAGTCGCAAGATCAGGTCGTTCGGACTTCGAAAGCTCCTGGCCAAGGAACTCAGTGAGATCTGCTGGTATATCAGTTGTAGAAACTTAAAAAGGTCCATTACTGATGTTAACGAAAATACAAACCTTTCTCTACTGTACCGCTACCACCCTCTTTGGTGGGCTCAAAAGATGTGCCTCTGAATGTAATACACTTGATCGGTGCACTACTTTGAACCTAAAAATAGCTCATCTTTTCGCAGAATAATAAAGAAGTATGTACCTTGACAACAGCATTGCCGGCGTACTGTGTTCGCGTAAATGTATCAGCAGAGTGTACCTAAAAAATTAATTACATGGCGGTGAAAATAACGATGAAAACCTCAGTGACGTCACTGATAGGAGAGCAATCTAGCTTTGCAGCTATTCTAGGGATGACACCTCTGCCAAAAGCGGAAGCACCGGCGACTACGGAGGTGAAATTGAACTGTTTGTGCGAAGCAAGCACAACGGGTGCGACGCATTCTTAACAAACGCATAAGATGGTACTTATATATTGAATATACCTGGTAGGTTGTGTTTCAGTTTATCGTCCTGAGCCATAAGGACTTTTGACACACCAGTCAGCTTGCTAACTTGCTCAGCAACCTTAGCAGGGTTAGCTCCAGTTACAATAACGGACACTTCTTTTCCGAATTTGCCAGCTGCAGTAATGGCGTTGAGTGTGATTGGTGCAAGGGATGTCTCGTCATGCTCAGCTACGACCAGCGTTCCGTTAAATCTGACCTAGGCAAGAAAACTTTAAATGCTCGAATTTGCGTAACTTACTCCGGTAGCGGGACGAGCGGCACGCGTCAGAAATGTACGGGCGGAGAGCATCTAAAAATAGATTCTAAGAAGGGCAGTAATAAGCATATATAGAATATTATTAAAAAAGAGAATGCTAAGAGATCGTCGAATAATTTTCAACAAATAACCATAAATTCGATCAAGCGGAGCTAAATAGTCTTCATCGCTGGTGAAAATAAAATTGAAACATCCGTAAAGCAGGAAACATCAATTGGGATAAAATTGCAGTTTGCCCAATCGAGGATATTTTTGGGGTGATCATGCACGAGAAGATGCAAAAGTTTAGTTGCTTCGTAAAATGATGTATATACAACATCAGTTAAACTAAATAATTAACAGTCTACTACAGCTACGATTTGAGCCGATATCAAAGTACGCTGCACTGCATTTACCGGGCAGTAATTGGGGCGCACGTACAAATAACGCAAGAATTTAAATATAGAATCCTAGTTTTAGAATTTGATCAGAACGAACACTCACAGGAGTGCTATCCCAACATAGTTCGACCAGTCTAAAGCACATATTTATTACCCATTTAATATAAACTGTACAACATAATATATAAACAAATAAATTGAGTGGCATACTATAATATTTCAATTTTAAGGAGATGATTCTTCACTGCTGCCAGATACGACTTCTGCAAAAGTTGTTCCAAATCGGCCAATTGAGCTACTGATGTACTCAGCTGGGCAGCATGTCCCTCAAATGTGGTACCTGGAAACATTTGATTTTAAATCGAAATGGAATAAGGAAAAACCTGAGCTTCGTTTGGAGCCATAAATAATTTTACCATCGAACTCATCAGAGGGGACTATGAAATCGGACGATACAATGCTAATTGTCTGGCCGAGATGTTCTTCCACTTCACCTAGCATCTGAAGGAAAATAATTATACCGGGAGTATATGGAGAGAACTACCTTCATTTCATTGAACCATATTGTACATCCACCTTCAGAAATATCTTTGTAGTTTTTACAGTTTGTGCCTCGAGAAGGACACTTGTGGAACCACATATTCTCTTCGTGTTTTGAAACAAGCGAGATCGATAAGCCCATTCTAAAAATTGAGCCATAAATCATGAAAAATACCACACAAACCTTTCGGCTCTACCTACTCGGCCAATCCTATGTACATACACTTCCTTTTCGTGAGGCATACAAACATTGATAACTGAAATGTTATAAAGCGTTCAGAACAGGAGGCATTTATTACCGAATGGAACACCGTGTACGTCGATACCTCTTGCAGCTACATCGGTACATATGAGAAAAGAAATGGAGCCATCCTATAATAATAATATTGCTTCTAATCATTTCCTGTTTACAAAACCTTGAAATTTTGAAGTGCATTTGATCGTTCTTGGGGAGAGCGATCTCCATGAAGGCAAGCAGCATTGTAACCTATTCAAAAGAAACTATGCTTTCAAAGATACGAATATTCATACCGTTATTATTCAAAAAAACTTCCATGTGATCGCAGTCCAACTTCATTCGGCAGAAAATTATGCATTGTTCCATGTTTAAAGCTTGTATTGCCTTGCAAATGTAAAATTACTGAAAATATCGCGGAACGCAAATACCTGGAGCACGTAAATTCCTTTGAGTATCTTTGTGCCAAACGACAGCGTGATCTTTTCGGACGTACCAGGGCGTATGTGATGCTTGTTATGTAAGAAATCATCCTAAATGAAAATAATAAAAACAACTACTTGAGAACGATACCATAAGATGATTAGACTCGTGCATTTTTCGAATCCATTGTTTATCCGCGAATGCATCCACTACACAAACGACATGATGCACCGTCTCGGCTACACTATCCATGCCTTTCAGATCAATCCACTGAGGAAAACGCATATGTTGTTCCTGAATGCTCTTTAATATGCGAATGATGATAACGATATACCGCAAATCGGTTGATATCCATGTTATGAAGAGTGGCCGAACACACAATAACTTGTAGTCGGCTGCCATCGGAAGCGACGAGGGGCATCATTCGCATCAGCTTGGACAAGAGTTGCGAGCCACCTTGTTTGTCTGACAGAAATTGATCCTTAACACAAATGCCTCAACAGCTTAGATGATGAATTATTACCGCTTCGTCGATCACGATAAACTGCAGGGCCCTTAGTGATAACTGCCCCGTCTCAACTAAATCCACAATTCTTTTTGGAGTACCTAAATTTCTGGCTTTGTACGGATGCTAAATAAAAGCCAACTTGTAAGCACGTCAATCCCAGCTTTTAAATCATTGATAACTTCCTTCATCGAAACACCCGCAGCCACTGAGAGACATCTGATGTATGTGACGTGTTATGAAGAGAACATAATCTGACAAACCTAATAGTGGGACTACTTAATCTCTTCGAAAAGAGTTCAAGATTTTTGTGAGTTTGTTCCACAAGCTCCCTTGTGGGCTCCAAAACAATGCAGAGAGGATCTGTTGTATTGA
Source organism: Phasmarhabditis papillosa (assembly GCA_034691345.1). Taxonomy (NCBI): domain Eukaryota; kingdom Metazoa; phylum Nematoda; class Chromadorea; order Rhabditida; family Rhabditidae; genus Pellioditis; species Pellioditis papillosa. The sequence goes on along the minus strand of JAQGAV010001179.1, from coordinate 17,717 downwards.
CCTCGACGTTTGCACCTCTCCAATTAGTACATGAACTAGGGGCGTTGAAAACACCAGTGAAATCCTAAAAGTTGGCAAATGTTGTTATAAAACTCAAGCAATTGAACTTACGCTTTTTGGTGGGAAACTAAAGGGCGTTTCTCCAAAATTTAGTAAAAGAGACGAGTTCTGAACTAGGATAGCAGGGTGAAGTCCAGCGGAACAAAATCTCTTGTCGATGTTGTATGCCCGAGGAAATTCAGCTCCATTTTTGGACCACCTCAAGAATTGGAATTGGATATTATTTCAAAGGAAAGCATACCACATTGCTAAGTTATCTAAGTCCAGGTAACATCCCATAATATCACCAGTGGTAAAAGATTCGCCGTAATCGTCAAATTGTCGATTATGACTTTTCTTTCCAGTTCCACCAAATCCAAAACTGTTACTGTCAGTTCCTGTATTTAAAATAAATATACTTCTCATATAAAAAGGTACCTAAGTTAAGCGACGCTGAACCCGTTGACCATCCGATTCGACAAAGTCCATCGCGTGTAATTTTGGCTTCGAAGTAATATTTACCTGTAATAACCATTTCTATTTCGAACCAAGTAGGAAAAATACCTTTCGTGTGAACTGCGCCAGCGGCTCTAGCGCCAAACCATGATTTAGGAATTCGGCTCTCGCAAGAAAGCCCATCTAGACCAACCGACAGTGAAAGGTCTCTATCGGACAAATTTAATCTCCAAGAAGCTGCAAAACTGCATGTAATTGTGAAACTGCGACAAGTTCTTACGAGGATCTGAATTGCTCTTCCGACCTTCAAGAGCATCTTTTCTGCGCTCCCAGATGATCTGAGCTACAGGAAGACAGAATGATCCTGTTTTGCCACTGCCAGTTTCAGCAGCCTAAATATGACGGAAATATATGTACACGGTGGAAAAACGAACTATGAGAACATCTCCACCACCAAGTATGGCTGGAATCGCCTCACACTGAATTGGTGTAGGAAATCTAAAACAACAGGTTCATAAACAAGAAGTTCACCACTATTTATATACTTACATCCAGCCAAGATCCGAAACTGCTTCACCAAGTTGAGGAAGAACACCCAGTTCCTCGAAAGCTGTCATACTGAAAAGTTTAATACGATTGATTGCGGCACTATTGAGAGCATTTTAAAAGAATTCGCAGTTCTATTTAGTAAGGAATTATCTTTATTTTAGCAATAAAGATAATTAAATAGTTATAAAGATTTTTTTTCAAATTGCTGTCATTTTTGCCATCCCACTGCTGAATATGAGAAAAATATTTGGTTCGAAAGTTTTAAACTCATTTTCATTTTTTGTTCGAATATTGATATAAGTTTTTCGGGCATAACTTATGTTTATTCAAGATGACTTAAATCTTCATGTCAAATTCACCTCTGTTTGATAACGTTTTCCAGTATATTGCCGCATGCTAGCTAGGGATCATCCAGATCCAATAAAAACAAAAGCAATTTAGAATTTCGTTTGAACTTAGTACTTATTGGGATTACAAAATGATATGTCACTTGCTTTTTTAAAAATAGGCCCGGGCCCAACTCGTGCATGTTCGTAATTGCCAGATAGCTACCAAGTTCAAAATTTGGTTACAATTTATAAGGCCTGCCCACCAAGTGAAATTGGCTTGGGTTATCCGGATAATATTAAGCGGCCTGTTCCGAAATTTTTAAAGCCCGGCGCCTCGCAGGTTTACGCATCCAGAGCTGTTAAACGGGCCGGGACGGGCCTGAAAAGCCGACCCGGGCTGACACAAGCCGTCTGTAGTCAATAAGGTGAATGATGTACCTTTGCTATGTTGTAAGTCCGTGAAATTTCCACACTGTTTCGTTATTGTACAATCATTTGCCTATTTGAAAAAAGTTCTAGTTTTGAAACTACTAGTTTATTTTAGTCTTTCACCGGATTTACAGCAATTAGAAGTTTTGTCTTCTGTCATTCAATTATGAGCTCAATGTTTTGTTAGTTGGATTTCAGTGCTGATTGCACACAATGTTGAATGAAAATCGAATTTATAATGACTTTACGCTACTAAATGTAGTCAAGCTTTGCGCAGCTGACTATCTTCTTTGGTTTGGAATTTGTACTCCAAACATCTGAAGAAGGTTTATGGCAAAAGTTGAAAATGGCTACCTGCCTAGTCGCAAAATTATGGTCGACGGAGTTCTCTAACGGGCTTCCCTGCACGGATATTTTCAAAATTTTCTCTGGTCTTATTGCAAGAACCACGATGATTTGTGAATTAGAAGATCATCATTCAATTTCAATACGGCGTGAATAAATAATTGACACCGGTGTTAACCACCAGGCGAAAATGAACCAGTTAACTATAGTTCTCAGCAAATTATCATGAAGTTAGATACGTTAATATTCATCAGGTACTGTTTCAACCGAGTCTGGTTTTCCGCAATAATTCATATATTTTAATATAATTCTCTTCCAACAGATCATTACTGGTTTTGTGAGATATACATTTCTTAGTTTTCACTAATAGGTCAGTTCACTAAACCATAACGCGTCCAATAGGATTTAGTGAAAGTACATTAGTTTTAGCACCTACTTTTTAAGTAGTTTAGTCTCTAACACTTCTAGTTCGTTAACTAAATCGGATAGTAGTGCTGCTATCAGAGTTGGTTATACGGCCGGTCCGGCCCGACCCGGTCCTGACCTCCTAAATTTCAGGCCGAATAACCAGCTCTGGCTGCTATGCAGAAACAAATAGAAAAGCCCGCCGGCGCGTAATTGCCAGACAACTGCCAGTTCGAAGTTAGTTACCATTTCTTATATGGAAATGATGGTTTACGCAGCTTATCACAAAATATTTCCAACAAAGGCTAGTCAGGACAGGGATGTCACGCAGCCGGTTCGGGTCAGTCCGTAGTGATTTTTGAGCGGCTCGGTCCGGCCGGGGCCTGTTTTTTGAGCATTAAAAACGATGGAAGACAATTAAATAGGTTTTTACAGTGTTTTTTTCTTTTTGAACATCTCTTTGAGAGCTTCTATGCCAGGCCATCGAATCTGGGCCCGGCCCGGTTGGATTGTCTAGCATAGAAGCTCTCAAGACCTTCTAGCATAGAAGGTCCAAGGCCGCCGACTTTTCCCAGGGCCCAGCCCGCTGGATGCTGACCAGTCCAATCGTCAACCGGAAACCAATTCAAACCAGTTTTTGTTAAATTTCCTGAATCAAGTACACCTATTGGAACCTGGTAGTTTTCAACAGACTACTCAATATAGAGTGAGCCGGCTGGCCCCATCCAGCATCGTCTGTCTGTTGAAAGCCGGGCACATTTCTTTACTATTTTGTTCTTTATTTTCCATGTAAACCCTGCCTTTTTCTTGGGCACAGTTCACTCTATCTAACATGCCGGGCCCAGCCAGGCCGAGGTCAAAAATCTGTGAAAAAAAGGGTGTCGGGCATGTCCGAGAAGTAGTCTTGTTTTTAAAAGTGCGTTTATAAGTGTTAGTATTGGCGTGTTGGCTATAATAAATATGAATTGATATAGTGATTAAAGTGACCTTCAGTTCATTAACAGTTTCTCTTTGTCTATCAACAACAGCGGAAGAAACACCGATGGGGCGCCAAATTCTAACAGACCTTTAACAAACCGGATGGGGTGGAAAGTGACCCGGCCCTCTCTGAATAAATGCAAATATATCTAGTCTTGACTCTAAAACCGCTTTCGAACAAATTCGAAATTAAAGAAACAGTATAAATATTTTGATCACTTTGTGCTAGCCCGGGACCATTTTACTGAACGCCGTGATGTCGGCCTGGCTCGCCCGGCTCGGACCATAAATGCCGGAATACATTGATATTTGTAACAATATTGAAGAAAGTGTGCATAGTTTAATTTTAAATAATCTTAATAGATCGAGTGTTAGAAGTTGGAACATTGCCAATAGGCCAAGGTCGATAAGACCAGGCTGGCCCGGTCACAACTTTTATAATCACGATTCGGGCAGGGATGGGCCTTGTAGAGGTCTGAGTGCTAAATGTGCTAGCGAAACAACTATATTCTCGGAATGTGGGCTTCGGGTAACCGCAGGTATAGTGTTGACCAGAGCCGGGCCGGGCCGGCCGGATAACCACATCAGGGTGTAAAAAAGCTAGATACTGGCCCAGCCTGAAATTTTGAAACACAGGCCGGGTCGGCCGGATAGCCACTTCTAGTGTTGACTGAGTGTCGGATACTATCTAGCAAGAAGCGGAGCTCCGTTCACGCGGGATTCAATAGTTCTGGATACTTGTATACTTCTGACCACAATCTGGATAATTGGCTGGAAGCTCCTTATACAGACTATAGTTCTAACCATCCGGCCGTTCCTTAACCCTGACTGGATTCAACGGGCCGCGATCTTCTGCTCCAACTTCTAACTGAACTTTTCCACTAGTTTTCCATGTCTGCGCGTCGTCTTCTCTCTATTATCAATTGGACACATTTTGTCATTCGTCCACATTTCCCTTCGACTTTCCTTCGCCGGTGGGCGTGTCTTGCGGGTTCGGCAGTTCTTTGGCTGCGCTAACTGCAGCAACTATGAAACTATTATCTATATCTACATTTATATTATATTTTATTATTAATATAGGAATAACCGAAGCAAGAGGATTTAATGGAATTCCAGGTATTGCAAGGAAATTGCCTGAAGGACTACTAGCGCGGAACTGGCAAAATCAGAACTATATTCTGTTACAAGAGCTAGTGGCCCTAGTATAGAAACGCCCGGGTGGGTGCCCGGGCAGTTTTTGGCTGCCCGAGCAGTTGAAAATTGTTGCCCGGCCGGCTGAAAACTGCCCGGGCATCCACCCGGGAGTTTCTATACTACGGCCATAGGCTTCCAATTCAGTACAGAGTTGCGGTGTTAGGTCAAAATGAATGTACTTTGGAAGTAAAGGTTCCCAATCCAACTTTTTAATTCATTTTTAATTAACACCGCCTTTCCACAGGATACCGCGCTAAAAACGTAGCGATTGCTACAGACTATAGTTTGTTATTGGTTTGGTAACTATAGTCCGTTTAAAGGTCTATACCTACTCTGTTTTGAACCTTAAAGGCACGGAACACTCTAAATCTACTTCTCAATTTCATTCTTAACTCGCTAAATCTAGCCATTACATATTGAAATATTAATATGGAATTGTTTTATCTTTATTTTTACAATTTATCTTACAAGACCATCTTTATTGTTGAAATCTATAGAGTTTCGGTCCCTTATTCTGGAATCTTTCAACTAATTTAAAATGCCTAAATCTTCTTTCATTGGATGGATAATGATATATTGAATTTTCCAGTAGTATATAGTCTGTAAAAAGAACTATGTGTATAGCGTAGTATCGTGTGGCCGTAGCATAGAAACGCCCGGGTGGGTGCCAGGCTGTTTTTAGCATGCCCGGGCAACAATTCACTGTGCCCGGGCAGCCACAAACTGCCCGGGCATCGACCCGGGCGTTTCTCTGCTACGGGCACTGGTGAGCAACGGTGTTGTAAAAAAACGAATTCAAAATCAGGGGCCTAGGAACCTCGTCTTCAAAAGTACATTATTTTAATCTAACACCGCCCTTCTCCAGGATACCGTGCTGGAAACGTAGCTCTTGCTTCCGCCTACATCACAGTTATTAAAGCTACAAAGATATAGAACCCCCCACATAGGAAACCTCAGTCTCGTGTTTAGGTTTTATAAACAACTCTCGGGTGACTTCGCTTGCAAGTTTATAGAGCCGAGCTATAACGATTAGAGCAGATTTTAGCAAACTAGCGCCTTACTCGAAAAAAGCTCAAAATGAAAAGAGAGCGCCCCAGCGCAATATTCACAGTCCTTTAATTGTAAGCCAATCGTCCGTCGTCGACCAGTAGCCGTATTCATCAAGCTATTCATCTACCCCAGGGGATAAAAATTTAGACCAACCCCTGAGAAGAGTAAAAAGATTATGGCTAGGCCGGGCTCGCCCGTCAAATTTACACCTCTGCTGTCTACTGTACTTCTATATTTAGGTGAATATTGTTCTGTCCGAAGTCCAACCTGTTGCGAATCCCGCGACGATGATTGTACGGTAGCCATTCTGGGAGACCATATGTGCTACTGTGATATGTTCTGCGATAGGGGAAATGATGGTAAGATTAAGTTTATGCCGCATCGGTGTTTCTTATCAACAGTTAGCAAAACCTCATTCGGTTGAAGAGTAAGAACTCGGTGCTCTTAGTTTTTAGAATCCCATTCTAAGTAGCTCAGCGGTTAGAGCACTCGTCCGCCAAACATAAGATCGCAGTTTTGAGTTCACTGCAAGCATATCATCATTCATTTGATAATGCCTCAAACACAACTGTTTAGAAGGAAATACTTGATTCCGTTTTGGTGCAGTTCTGGTTTGGGAGTAGCTTACTTTTAATCATTTTTAACTTCTTGGAAGTCCCGTAAACTCTTTTCAAAAGATTTATAACATCGCTTTTACCGTAATATATAACACTGCGGGACTGCCAGAAAACTGAAAACTTTTGCAATCCCATTTAAGTTTTCAAAAGTTTCGTTTTTGACAGTTCCTTTTGTGGGAGTCCCTTTAAAAATAAGAATAAATATATTCCCATTTTCTGAACTTTACTCATTCTGCGCTACTTCTATATGGAGGCAGTCAATACTAAGCCTCTTGCTAAGCACTCATAGTTAAAGGACTGAAAGACATTTTTGTCATTTGAGCACCAATTAGCATTATAGCAGATGAAAGACGAGATTTCTCATTTAGGAAACGACTGCTGTCCGGACTTTAAAGCCACCTGTTTGGGCAGAGGCAAAGAAGTACAGAATGATCTGTCGGGACAAGGTTAGAGGTTTTCTGGAACAACTTAGATACGGGGGGGGGGGGGGCGGAACCCTCGGGCCGGCCCCAGGACGTTTTTTGAACGGAGCGGGTGGCGAAGAGTAAGGTGAACGAGCCTAGGCCATAAAAAATTTTTGTGCGGCAGACCGAAGCTACGGGACGAAATATAATGACACACTTGTTTGAATTTTTCATATTCCTATTTAGAGTGTGTTTACAATGGTCGGAGATATCATGAAGGCGAGAAGATAAGCAAAAACTGCGAAACATGGTAAGTAAGTATAGTGTGATTCAAGAAGAATAATGGAGTGTTAATTGCGTATTTTAAGGAAATTTTGCGTATGTTTTCGGTTTTCGAATACTTTCAGAACCAATATCAAGGAGAATCCTTTTTTAACACTCCATTATTACTCTCGAATCAGACTATAGTGTAGTATGTGACAAGAGCTAGCAGTGCTGCGCAGTATACTGGGAAGCGGTGGTATTATATAAAAGTGAGTGCTGTATCCACTGATCAGGAATATATCCAAATAAACGCAGTCATATTATTTAACACCGCCGCTCCTCGGAATACCGAGCTAGAAAACTATGTCTAGCGGCAGGCGATTGGTAGTCCTTTAACCAAAATTCTGTACCTAGCGCTTCTGGTCGGACTTGCTATTAGTTACTTTGAAACTTCATAAAAGCATATAAACACAGACTGCGCAATGGGCCGGCTCGTTTCGGATCCTGGCGTTAGGCTTTAATGGTACAAAATTAGAAACTTTTTGTTAGTTCGTCCAGCGGAATTGAAACGAAGTTTCCAAAATCTTGTCACCTTCCGTATTTTGTAAGAAAGAAATCGCATTGGTTTGGTAACTAATAGTTTCTAACTTTACTTTTAATACACATTTTTCGTATTTCCATATATTTGTTAACTCTCTGCCCTTCTTCCAACCTCTATCTCCAGTTACATCTTTCATTACTTCATATTCGCTTTGGGGCAAAAAGTTGGCTCAGGGCGCTGATTGCATCAACATAGTAAACACATCCAGGGGTAAAGAGACCTTTAAAACAGCGCCAAGAGTAATTACGGAGTGTAAAGAATTCAACTCTCGTCTGAGCCCCTTTTGCGAGCACCGCGCTATCATCTGGCGGATACTCTCCGTTCAATATCGTACTTTGCAAGTACGCGCGTGCCATTTGCCTGCAGGTGCGGTGTTAAAAATCCTACAAATACGCAAGTAACACTCCAGTATTACTCTTTGCACAGACTATACAAAGCTCTTGAATACAAAAAAAGTGTACGTATCTATGAAAGGAGAACGTTTATATGCGAATCTTTGCCAGAAGTATGTAAACAGTTTTATCCAAAACCAGACTATATAGTATAGTCCGTTTCAGAACCTAGACTGCAAGGCCGTTTGTAGTTAACGTGCCGCGATGACGGGCTTCCCGTTCAAAAGTGCAATTTTACTCAGACAAAATTGCCCTTTCCATTATAAAGCCGGTTATAGCGGCACGTTAACTACTAACGGCGCCTGTAGTCTAGGTTTTAAAACAGATAATATATAACCAAAACTTCCGATCGATTCCAATTCTAAAGGACTAGTCATTGATCTTAGTCCTTTACATCTAGGAATTAGAAGTGCAACTACAATTTCCTTAACTTCAGTTCGTGCATGTCTAATATGTGGAAATGTGACCATGCCACGTGTCTAATACAAGAAGATGTGCTGGAACAAATACAGCAAGGAAGATATTCGTAAGTTATACTTATATTATACTATTTGAGTAACAAAATTGTCATATCGGGTTATAATGGGGACATGATTGTGGTTAGTAAGCTGGTGTATAGGATTGCGGCGCCAGCTAGTAGGGGGGCGGCTGGCAAAAGTGAAGGCCGACCCGGCCCGGGCCGTACTTTTTTTGAAACGAGGGCCGGAGCCGGCCGACCCGGGGCACCCCTGGCGGAAGAATCCAGGATATATTATTTAAGTTATACTAAGCTAATAAAACTTCATTCCCGGACATTACCTCAACTATTTAGAGAGTCAATTGAACAAACTATCGACCTATTGGAAACTCTATTACAATATTTACGAAATAGTCCTTTAAAGAATTTTACTTTCTCACCCACGGTATTTTTACTCAGTCAACTACAAGTTCCTTCTATCTCTTATGATTATCAATCAAATTCCTATCATTTTTCTCGACTTCAAGGTCAATTATGGAAACAAAGCTGAAATTTTGGGAAGATGCCAAATTCAAGGTGGAAAGGACCGGCCGAGCTGGCCTGTCGTTAAACCTTTCTTGCGCTCTTACCCCGGCCAGGCCCGATAAATTCCAAGCCCCGCCCAACTAGAACTGCTAAAACAGAACTATTTTGAGGGTGAGGTGACAGAACCTAGAGTGTATCTATTATAGTCTAAAACTAGATGAACTCTAATCCTATTTTAATGTAAAAATAGAAGATACAGCTCGGAATCGTCACCCTACCCCTTTCTCGAATAAATTATGCAAACGCCTCCAAACAATACTGATTCCCTCAGTTTTTGTTTAGGACCACCCGTACTTTTGCGACTTTCCGCTACTTTTGTTTAACACGGCTCGCCGCCCCTAAAACGGGACAGAGCAATTTCAAATGATGAAATCTTGCGGCTCAATTCCTGGATTATTTTATTAAGGAATTCATGTTCATTTATATATCATTTGAAAGGTCATAGCTCAATCTGTGCGACTGAGTGTTTTCGAATGATTTGTTTCAAGCGTTCTAGATAATATAGAACTTTAAGTTTAAAATGGGGGCACAGTCCTTTAATCCCACCGATGGCGAGCCTTGTTATAATGTGCAAATTCCTTTCTCACAAGAAACTGAATTGCCAGTTTGCGGTAGACCTATTCATTGGTTACTCTCACTCACTGCTATTGGAATTTACATTTAATTAAATATTACAGTCTAGAATCTATTATTGAAATTAGTAAAAGTTTTATTAAAATTAATATAATATATATATATTTAAACATTCTAATACAACATTTCCGGTAGTTACATTAAACGATTTTATTAAAAGTGAATCATCCAATAATATTGGAATACTGAAGATATTACTATAGGTCTAGCTACTTTTATTTAGGGCTGGGAATATGACTGGCCGGACCGGGCCGGTGCCGACTTTTTGGGAAATCGGCCCGGGCCGAAAATTTGAGAAACGGGCCGGCCTTTTCCTAGCCCTGCTTTTATTGTTTATAAAGGTTAGAAAGTTCCACCAGCTTATTATTTTCAAAAAAAGTATTTTATTTCCTGTATCACTGGTATCACAATAGTAGTAGAGTTCTTCAAGTCAGGGTTTCGGCCATTCATTCCGTAATCTTCTGAGCAAAGACGGCTCCTTTCCAACATTCAGTCTTCGGGGGCACGAAACATGGGATATGTAAGCTGCTGGTTTCACAAGCCTTCTGCAGCTACGGGAGTCGAACCCACCGCCTCAGATCCTCGTGGATTCAGAGACCGCTGCTCTAATCATTAGGCTAAAGCTTAGTATTACTTTAGATGTAAGGTTAACAGACTTTCGAAGAATATGAACACCACCGAAGCAATTCTCACCCATGCAGCTTCCCAGAGTTACACAAATTATATAACTATTTTGCAGTTCCTCATAATTGTAGTTCTCTTTATCTAGCTTGGTGGTATAGAATTGTCTAATTATACTACTTATATAATCTTTAATGCCACTAAATCCGAGTATTCATCTGGATGAGAACATTACTTGAATCAAAATAGTCTCAAATAGGGCGTTTACTTTATCCAACACCACAGCTAAGTATATCCTGTTTCACACCCTAGACTACAGGCGCCGTTTGTAGTTAACATGCCGCAATAACGGGCCTCCTTAGGGGAAAAAGTAATTTTGGCCGAGTAAAATTGCACTTTTGCAAGGGATAGCGGCACGTTAACTACAAACGGCGCTTGCAGCAGTCTAGGGCTTGAAACGGACTATAATATACAGTCGACTATAGTCGAGGTTATCCGGCCGGCCCGGCCCGTCCTGACTTCCAAAATTTCAGGCCGGGCCGGATTAACAGTAAATCTGACGGACCAGCCCGGCCCCCGGCCCGGCTTGACCTCCAAAATTTTAGGCCGGGCCGGTAACCAGCTCTGTAACACCGCTCCTCCCCATGATACTGTGCTAATAGAAACTAAATATTTGTAAAGGTTTATTATCCTTATAGGCGGTCTTAACTATTCTATTACTACTTATATCTTCACTCTAAACTACTAATCTCTCTGCCTTACAATATGATTTGATGATAAATCAATACGGTCTGTCATTGGGATACGTGGTTGCGTAATTAGTGACAATAATCACCGTTGCATTTATTATTCCTACCCGCGTATCACATATTGCTGACACTGCTTAGCGCAAAGGCACATTTATCTAATATCAAATCAACAAGTGAAAGTCCCACTAATGGTTACGCGATTCCTGCATCTCAAAAGGGAACCTACTAAGGGCGCCAAAAATAAAATTCAAATTGCGGGGGTTAGCGCTGCTGTGGATAGGATCAAGAAGTGCGTAAACGCAGTACGAGCTTTATTCTTCGCCAGGGGTTGGAACTCTATTCCAACTAGACCAGGCCCGGGACGTCCCGAGAAATTCCAACCCCTGTTATTAAGTATCGCTTTGGCAAGCCACGAATTAAGAAACATGTTTTTTAAATGTTCACTGTATCACTCACCTCACAATATTAGTATATTCCTTCCCGAACCGTTTCGGCCATTCATTCCGGAATCTTCTGAGCAAAGACGGCTCCTTTCTAACATTCTGTCTAAGGGTACGCGAAACATGGGATACGTAGGCTGGTGGTCTCAGGAACCTTCTGCTAAAAATTCCAGCGTTCCTTCGAACCTAGTCTGTACTATCTACCCTAAGACAGCGACAGCTTACCAAATACAGTAGCCTATTTATAAAATTAATTAATACTAGATAATTATTAATATAAATGTATTTCAGATGGTCAGCTCGCAATTATTCCTTCTTCTGGGGGCGGAGTCTAGAAGAAGGCATTAAATTCCGACTAGGAACTCTGTTTCCGGAACAATCCGTGCAAAATATGAATGAGATTGAGATTAAGGCCAGAGATCTGCCAGAGGAATTCGATGCTAGGGAAAAGTAGGTAGAGGCAGTGACGGTAGTGGACAGGGCCGGGCCGGTTCCCGCTGACAATCGAAAAACCGGTCCGCTAAATTCCCATCTTTGGGTAGAGGAATGATGAGTACCTATGATCCCAGGACCACTGGTCGCAGAGCTGGTTACCGGCCCGACCTGAAATTTTGAAACCCAGACCTGTCCGGGCCGGGCCGGCCGGATAACCACTTCAGGGGTACAAAAGGTTGGAAACCGGCCCGGCCTAGCACGGCCTAACCCGGCCCGGGGCGGGCAGGCCGGATAACCAGCTCTGAGTGGTCGTATCAACGAACAACCGGTGAGCTCCAAATTGATCACCGGAAAATACGAAACAGCTCCCAACCGGTTCAATTTAGGGGTCCTAGCCTTTGTAGTCAGGGATAAGGAAGAGTAAGCGACTCCACAAATTGCTTATAACACCGAGCTGCCTTGCGACAGTTCCCCCCAACCTAGAGGCGCCAAATGAACATTTAGCTATTTCAATGTATGAAAAAATAAAGTAAAAAGTTATATTATAGCAGTATTGACATATTCCTATGATCACGTCCATTATTAAGACCTACTGGACTGGCCAATTCTATTTTAGTTGTAACTAGTCAAAGCTTTACTTTCAAGTTGTAAAGCTCTCTTAAGAAGCGTCATTTGCGTCAACCCTAGTTAACTAATCCATTTGGGGTGTTGACACCAATAAAGTTCCAATTCTTCTCTTTTCAGATGGCCCGGTCTAATCCATGGAATTCATGATCAAGGGGACTGTGGTAGCAGTTGGGCAGTGTCTACTACTACTATATCGGATGATAGGTTTGTAATATTGTTCAGCAGTATCAGAGGGGGGCCTATTCTTCAAAAGTACATTTATTTTTATTAAACGCCGCATCTGCCTAGGATATTCCGCTAGAAAACTAGCTGTTGCTAGGAACTATTCTGGAAGCGATTGCAAACATTCTCAGCTCAAACAGTTCTATTGTTGACGGTTCGGTAGTCTCCAGCAAGCTTAAAAGAAAATCAACGGAGCCAACAGTAATACTGGATTACCAGATGTGGTTACCGCCCCGGCCTGAAATTTTGAAACCCAGGCCGGGCCTGCCGCATAGCCATCTTTGTGGATTACTAACGAAGAATCTTATAAAAATGGCTCTGAACCTTGTAGAAAAAAGAAAATATACACAATATTCCCCAGAAATATCCAATAACACTCCACAATTACTCCTTGGGTTCCCTACTGATATCCGTAACCGGTATAGTCGGCGGACTAATCGCTTGTAGGTAAAGGACTGCGAATGTTGCAATGGAGCGTTAGTCCTTTTGGGTTTTAGTATATTTGTCCTTAGTATCCGCGCTCCTTAGCAAAAATGAACGTATACCTTTGTAAGCGATTCGTCCGTCGACTATAAACACTCTGGTCGACCAGATAGCTGCAAATACGCCGCCGGATACGTGCCTTAGCGCCTGATACCTGAAAATACCGCTGGATACCTGCAGTTACCATTGGTAATGCAGCTTACCTGCGGATACCCACAAAACCGCCGGATATCTACAAATACGAGCGGTAACTACATGATCTAGCGGATATCTACAGATACCGCTGGTAACTGCCCAAATTCTTATTCTTTTATATCGTTAACATACTCCTTACAGACTTTCGATCATCTCTGATGGCAGAATAAACGCCTCCACCTCGGCGCAGCAGTTAATTTCATGTAATCAACACAGACAGAGAGGATGTGAGGGTGGATATCTAGATAGAGCATGGTGGTACATAAGGAAGTTAGGGTAGGTGCCAAAAGGGCGCTCCAATTATAAACGTCTCTATCACGGCTCGCCAACGGAGACAGTGGGATTGAAGGACTCTGTTCTTTTTTTAACTAAAAGTTCAGTTTTCACTGGAATGCTTTAACCAAATAAGTCGAAAACTCAGTTGCAGAGAATGAGCTATGGCCTTTCCAATTATATATAAATTAAAATAAATTTCTTGTTTAACTAATCCAGGAATTGAATCGCAGGATTTACAATTTAATTTGCTCTGCCCGCGCCCTTAGGGCGCGGCGAGGCGTGCTATTAACTTCTAAAGGAGCCCGTTCCCAACCCTACAGAAAAGAACAGAAAAGTGGCCAAATAAATCGAATAAGGATCAGGGTTATGGTTTAAATTTTGGGGATTTGGAATTTTTCATCCGATACTTGGGTTCAACTACGAAGAAAGAGTCAAATATATGTATTTATAGACCCAGATTTAAAATAACAAACTTTTCTGAGTTGAAAGTTCTTGTTTCGGGAGTCAACTGACTAAATCCTGTGCCAAATATGTGATGCGTGCTGTAGTCGACGGACACCATTTCTCGGCCGCGCTTCACTAAATTTTACAGTTCCTACCGTTCCCTTGCGTAAGCCTTGGCCGCCGACTATATTACTGAAATATTGTTCCATTTTTTTAGAGTAGTCTCCGAAGAATGTTATCCATATGATTCTGGAGTCACAAGAGAGCCAGGAATATGTCATATACCTAAGTCTGCTTACAAGGTATTACAAATCATTCCCCACTAGTGCGAAATTCCAAATTTTTCACCAAAATTTCCAATTTAGAAAAAAAATTCAAAAATTTGGAGCATTATTGATCGGTTTCGAAAGCGAGGGCCGGCCCTCTTTTCACAAAAGTACGGTCCGTGTCGGCCCTCACTTTTGCCAACCCTGGCAGCTATATAGGTTTTGTTACAAGCTCTCAGACGAAAAAATTTCAAAATCGGAGTTTACCATTCATCAGGGTGTCGTATTTTAGGTTTTTGTTATTTGAATGAAAATTTTCAAGTTTTATGAAGAATTTCCTTAGACACACTAGACTAATTATTATCCTGTAAGATTGTAGATTATTACGAGGTTCGCAAAAGGGCCGGACCGGCCCTGGCCCTTTCTACGATTTTGGTCAGGGTTGGCAAAAGTGCGGGCCGGCCCGGGCCGTACTTTTGTGAAAAAAGGGCCGACCCTGGCCGGGCTTTACTATAGAAACCGTAGAAATCTTTAAAATAGAAATCCATTTTTTTGGTGAACTTCTTTCAGAGGGGCGGAGCCGGGGTGACTGTGCCCCGTACATTTTTCTTGACCTATCCAGATTTTTGAGAACCCCGTATTATTAAGATTAAACATATAAAAAATAAAGTGTATTAATCTGTTTTAGTCCGGTAACGGTCTAACATGTCCATCTGATTCCTCAATGGATAGTACTGTTTACAAGATGACACCTCCTTATAGAGTATCCAGCAAGTAAGTTAACTTATTCAATACTATAGAGTTAGGTGGATCCTCTCGGTTCCGCCCAAAAAGAGCTTGGCAACGCCGGCACTAAAGCTAGCAACTCATAGTCAGCTAGCTTATTCAATGTAGTATATGGATTAAATGCTTCTGCGCTTAGAAGCCTCACATCTGGGTTAATGCTCGAATCCTCCCGTGGGCAGAATCCTTCTTTGCTATGGCGTTCCCGATGCCTTAAGTTCCTTCCCACCTTTTAGAACGAAGAACTGTTCTAACCTGACCATCCAGGGGGCCAGGCGGGGCCCAGTGGTCGTAGTATAGAACTGCCCGGCTGGGTGACCGGGCAAAAATTCTGAACTGTTTTTAGCTGCCCGGGCAGCCACTAGGGTGGGGTTTCGGTTCGGTTTCGGTTCGGTTTAACCGGTTTTTCGGTTAACCGGTTAACCGAAAAACCGAAATTTTTGAAAATCGCACAAACCGGTTAACCGAAAAACCGAAATTTTGGAATATGATAAAAACCGGTTAACCGAAAACCGAATTTTGAAGTCTCTTCAAACCGGTTCCCCGACTAAGTTGCCGATACTTTCCTTGACGAAAAACATAGATGATGTGTAGCTTTTTTTGGTGAAAACTTTTCCTATCCAAAAAAAAACTAGCTAAAACTATAAAAATGTTTCCACCACTGTGTATTTCCAAACACATCCTTATGAAGAAAGTTAAAAAAAATTGAGCGATTTAGTTGAATAGGTGGCGCGGTTTGAATCGTTATTGCCTAAACCGGTTAACCGAAAAACCGTTTTTTTTATGTTTTGCCTAAACCGGTTTTTTTTCAAAATCCGAACCGAAACCCCACCCTAATTGTAACTCACTCCGCAATTGCTGAATTCTACAAAATTTCTTCCAATTATTGGTTTACGGCGTGCCATTCTCAGTAACATTATCGAAACATTACTAAAAACAAAAATATCATCCGAGTTTCCGCTCCCAAAAGATAAAAACCAGGGGTACCACACGCTCCTGTTCTTCCGTGTCTTGAACACTCCCGGCCATTCAAATTTAAATGTGATAATCATAGTTATGCAGAACTGATAAATGGGATCAGCTAACCTGCTATCATCTTTGAAGCGCAACACTACATTATTGCCGTGACCAAGGTGGTGAGAATTGTCATCATCAAAACACCAATTGTCCAACTTTGTACTCTGCTAAAAAAATTACGTTTAGTACGAGATTATTTTTGCGTTTCACTGTGGCCGTATTTATCAAACCTTCCGCCAGCGGCTCACGGGACAGATTTTCCATGCGTCACCAATCGCCCCTGGGAGGCTCCCATGAATTAGCAGTAGTGGGTGGAAATGCAATGCAAAGTAAATTTCAAATAAATAACTTACTAACCAGTTAATGTTGGGGTTCCCTTTGCCCCCGTCTAAAATTAAACACAAACAGTTTCAGTGGAATAATCGATATAATATTTTAACTCAGTAGTTAGCCCACAAATTTATCGTTACAGCGAATTTATTCCTAATTAAAACATCTCCCCCTTTTTTGAAATAGCAACAACTAACATTGTTTTTCAGCTCCTGGGGTGAGCATTTATCCACCACTTCGAAGAAGGTAGTGCATTTCTTGTCAGCGGACTTCGAATCAGGCATTATCTAGAAATATCATATATTTTATTTTTGTATGTTCAACAAGTTACCCCAAGGGCGGCTTTATCAGAGGTTGATCTCACAGTCCATCCGCAACTATTACAAATAAATAAGTAAAGTCTCGTTTTGTATCAAGATCAGTGACCAAAATCCCCCTATATTCTGTACAGCCACTGAAAATTGTCTTTAACCGAAACTACAAATAAACTAAAAACTACTGAAAACCTTGCAGCCTGTTGCTAATGTAAAAGAGCGTGCTCAGGGAAATCCGGATTTCGGATGATTATAACTCCACTTAAAATGAATATTTTTGTAGCCAACTTACAGGACTCCTGCCCCAGTGTCCACCTCCATACTAAATTTTAGCCCAATCGGTTAAGAAATGCAAAAAAACAATGCGATACCTTTAACTTTAATATCTTTAGACTAGGAGCTCGCGCAGCCAGAGGTGGCGATTTTATAATTTTAAATTTATTAAAAGTTTTCTGAAATAAATAAACAATTTCTTTTCTTTTCTTATTGAAATTCGACTATATTTCAGATAAAAAATATCGTTAAAAATTACAAAATTTCTGTACGAAAAGACTATATAGTTTTACATAAAGTTTATTTACAATAATTATGTTTAACTTTAAATAATGAACAAACCAACCTCTTTTAAAACAAAAGCAGAAGAATATGAGAATAAATAACTATTGTGCTGCAAACCTGCAAGTTTTACGCACGTATTTCAAACAGTTTCCCGCAACTTCTACGCCAGCTGGGTCCCGCCGCGAACCTACAGTAGGACAGCCAAAGTAGGATTTGAACTGATATACGCC